>QLOD02086858.1:0-23723 GCA_003260245.2 Sideroxylon spinosum | reverse complement strand
ATGCTTTAATATTTTTTTTGTCAAAATAATATTTTGATTTAAGTTAAATGATTTAAGTCAAATGACATCCACCCTAAAGTATAAAAATACTAAATGTAATTTATCTTATAATCAAATGACATTGTAGGATGCCTTTATTGTCATCATTAGCCATGATACACCAGATAATGATCACTTGTCAAATGCTAAAATTAAAGTATATATATATACATATTAATTTAGTTTTTAATCGTGACAAGAACTAGATCAGCGATCAGCACCTTCTCATCGGTAACAGCGCCGTACGGTATGGCCCATACCACAGCTATACATATATATTTGGGTGGTTCATAATTTGTTAGCTGATACAAACGTTAGTTGAATATGCAGTCTGCGTCATATAGCTAATGGGGATGGACAACTGACTACGCAAAATACTTCGAAAACATCGATGGAATTAACTTTTAGTGATCACCTGATTGCTATGTCGTTGAATCCACTTAATTTTATTCCACATTTTTGCCCAAAATTTTCACAACTTTTGCACCTCTTGAGCATGCTTTTGGCTGTTAAGCAGTCAAATTGAAGCGGTTTGGAGAACTAATCATATTCGAATTGTAATTATGCATGGATGATAGGGTGGAAACGAATTAAGACGAACTTTACTTTATTCGAATGAAATTTTACCTTATTCCAGTTCCGTTCGAACTATTTAACTTTTTACTAACTTAATTCACTAACCTCGCTCGTGCAATCTGATTAAATAAAATACTGGTGCACACAGATACATATGAATTTTTTTTTGTCTTAATAATTAAATAAAATTATAAAAGAAAAATATAAGTGTCTCAAATAATAAATAATAAATAGTTAAGTTTATTTAAATAAATAATACATAATTAAGGAGTACTAAAAAACAATAAAAAATGTTACAAAATTAGTAGGTAGTTAACGGGTATTTAAGATAGATAAATCTGTAAATAGGTAAAATTATATAATTATGTGGCAGTTATGAAAAAAATTACTTTTTAATGTCATTGACGGATACATAGTTTTAAAAAGTTAAAAAATATTATAGGAGGGAAAAAAAAAAGAATTGCTTTATAATAATATAGATAGATAAGTAAAATATAATAACTTTCAATAATCATTTGGCCACTTTTTAAATAACTTCTCCTATAGGATGGTAACTTCTCTCCTGAGGAAGCACATTTTTTAGTACTTGAATAAACGTATCTTAATTCTCATTTTACTTGACATGTACTTTTGATGGTTTGAAAGAGATCATATGGGATAAATAATCCAAACTAAACAAAGAAATGAGTTAAGTCATTTCTAGTTAATTTTTTATTTAACAAACAACGCGGTCGTACTTTATTAAAATAGGTATAACTTTTTATATTTAAAACTTTAAATGACACAAAATTCGTGATATTGAAAATTAGATGATTTAAATATTTTTCTAACATATTTATATTGAGCTACTTAGTGATATGTAGAAAATCTTGTTTATGATAGTCATAATTTTTTATATGAAGCTCCAAATATGCATGGTTTGCGGAATTGAAGGCTAGAGTAAGAGACATTTTTTAAAATATTTATATTGAGCTAGTTATTGTTATATAGGAGATCATATTTGACATCAAGATGTCATTTCCACTTATTTTGTTATTCTACAGAAAATGCCATTGCATTTTGCGAATAAGGGTCATAATTTTTTTTCACAGAACTCGCAATGATGCACGGTTGCCGTGTTGGTATATCTATATCGAGCCGATTGATAATCTTTACAAAATTAAATTTTACATCAAAAAACTGCTTCTAATTAGTTTACAAGTTTTCACTTTACAAAAATAGTTATAATATTCTATGCAAAACTTAGTGATTAGTTAGTTGGTGAGGTAATAATTTACAAGGCCTGGTTAGCCACACTGAAACTAAGACACGGCTCAAAATGACATATCATTTACGGTGTTAGAAATAATACAAATTTATTCTTCCAATCATATAAATTGATAAATAAATAAATCTCCATGCAAAAAATAAGACAGTCCAAAGTTACTTTAGAATTATAAATTGGAGCGATACAACTAACTGAAAAATATTTAACGGTTATACAAGACATAAAAGAGCAATAACAAAATGTTCTTCTTTTTAATTTACCAAAATAATCCTCTAAACTGACCATGTTTGACACACATTGTATACAAATTAACCCAGGAAAACTCTCAGTTTTCATTCTCAAAAATTAATAGGATTTTGGAGATGAAGAACCTCAATACTCCTTTTAAGTCGGAAATAATGCAATATATATATATATATATTACTTCTACTCGTAGTTGGGAGTGGCGAACCCATCGATCAACCTGCTGGAGATGGACGATTTATGAATTTAAAAGTTGAAAGAGTCAACCCCATCCAAGGTTTGAAAAATCACAACAACCTGTATACTTGTTTATTGCTGTCTGGTTAACAAAGCCGGCTTTGTCACCATGTTTAATATTTTCCAAATCATTGACACTTCAATCGTACATTGATTAATTCCATCCAAAATGAAGTGAAAATGCCATACGTTAAGGAAAAGTTATCGTTTTGTTTTTTATTTATTTATCTGTTTAGATTTTTTTAAATTTTTAAATTTTTGTTATCGTATTTTAAATAAAAATTAAAATTGTGTGTGGAAGTATAATTTTGTTTATAATTAGTAATTTCTTTATTTTCATAAAATATTCAATTTTATCAGTTTTTAAAAACTTAATTTAATTCAATAAATTTAAAATATATGAAATAATAATTTTTAATTATATTATTTATTAAAAATAATTGAATAAAATATAATTCTTGTATCATTTAATTCAGTAAATATAAAATATATTAATTATAATTTAATTATATTATTTATTAAAAATAAATGAAGAAAAAATATTTCAAAATTTTTTATATAATTTAATTTTTATATTTATTAAAAATAATTTACTAAACTAATTAAGTTAATTATTAAATTAAACTAATTAATTAATTTAATTTTATTATTTACTTAAAATAATATAATAAAATATTTTTATATTAATTAAATTAAATTAACTGTTAAATTAATATATTTATTTTAATTTTATTATTTATTAAAAATAAATTAATAAAATATAATTTATATTAATTTAATTTGATTATATTATTTATTAAAATTAATTTTACTTTAATAAAATATTTGAAAAAAATAATTTATTTTAATATAATCAAACAAAAATAAATAAAATGTTAAAATTAACAAAACGTTCGTAAAAAAGAAATAAGGTGAAAATACTTTTTATGTTTATGTTTTTTTATTTAAGTTTTTAATTTTTAATTCACTAACCTCGCTCGCGCAATCCAATTTGTTGCTCAATTCTTGATTATTCATTGTCTCACATACAATTAACTTGGTACGCAAATTGGAGCCTCCCTCTCTCTATGAATCCAACGTCCTTACTCATCTTTATATTCCTCTTCGGTAGTGGAGGTGGAGGAGGGCTTGGCTCATCGTCTCTCGTAGAAGGGGCCAACACCATCGGACCCGGGGAAGAACTCAACCGGACTAGCTTTCGCGTCTCTGAAGGTGCCAACTTTACTCTAGAATTCTTCAATCTTACGGAAGCAAGCTATTATTTAGGAATTTGGTATAGCAACGATGATCAAGGGAGAAGAGTCTGGGTTGCCAATCCAAACACACCCATTTCAACCAACTCTATTTCCACCGCTGTTCTCACCGTCGACAACAACAGAATTCTGAAAATCTCCAGCGATGGGAAGACTCTTCTCAGCATTTCTGATGGAGTTATAGAAAACCCAATTGCAAAGCTACAAGATTCGGGTAATTCCTCCTGACTGATGAAACCCAGAGGCAGATGTATTGGCAGAGCTTTGATCATCCAACCGACACCCTTCTGCCGGGTATGAAACTTGGTTATAATTCTTTAACTGGGCAAAATTGGACTCTCACTTCCTGGCTCACTGCCTTCATCCCATCTTCTGGGGCCTTCAATTTGAGCTGGGAGCCCGCCCAAGAGTCTGGACAATTGGTCATCTACAGGCGAGGAAAGCGTTGCTGGACTAGTGGGCTTCTCAAAGATCAAACATTTGAATTTGGTTTGTTTGATGATTCTTTAGATCAGTTCAAATTCAACCTCAATTACGTATCCAACAACGATGAGAAGTACTTCACTTTTAGTGCTTTGGATGGAGGTTTGCAGATGTGGATCTTGTCTCCGAATGGGGGAATTCTTAACGGCGCTATATTCCGATACATGAACGTTGATGATTTTTGTTATGGTAATGAAACGGATAATGGGTGTGAGGCTTCAGAGCAGCCAAAGTGTCGGAAAAGAAATGATACGTTTGTGCCGAAGAGGGCTGATTTTGTGAATAACCAGGTTCAGAGTCAGTACGATGATAATCCGAACATAAGTCGCAGTGATTGTATGGAATATTGCTGGCTTAATTGTAGTTGTGTTGGTTTTACTGTCAGTAGCAATGAAACTGGCTGTGTGACTTGGCATGGGAAGTTGGAGTATCGAGAGGATAACATTAACGCTGTTCTCAAATATGTGCTGGATCGAGGAGAATCAGGAGATTCACCTAAAGGTTAGTGTACTTAAATTTTGGTTCTTAATCTGCATTAAATTTACCACTCAACTAGTCTATTGAAAATCCTAAGTACGTTATAAGCCATCCAAAGATCAAGAAAGGTCAAAAAAAAAAAAAAAAAATGCAGGGGATTTTGTTATACTTTGTCAGGCTCTGATTATTCATATTGAACAATAGTAGTAATATAGCAATGGATTCTCTTAGGAAGTGGGGTTACTGATGAACTTGTTGATGAGGTGGATTCTTGGAAAGAGTCAATATCCCTAAATTAACCCCAAGTATTCGTTGACATAACCAGGCCAAAATGATAGCTCGGTCGGATAACTCACAAAGAGCTCGGACTTCACAAGGAACTCGGACTTTGTGAGGAGCTCCGACCCCCACGAGGAGCTCCGACCCCCACGAGGAGCTAAGATCTCATGAGGTGCTCGGATCAATCGGTACATAGCGAAGTATAACACGACGGGACATGAGATACGGAGACTCTGTAACGATCCCGTGATCCCCGCAAAAATAGCCGCTTCGTAATCTTGAACCAACGTCAAAATAGAAAGATCATAACAAATCTGATTCTTTCCCTATCTAAATAAGGCAACAACACTAAATCAGGGATTCTTTCTTTCCTGAAGATCCAGGAGGGATATTATTAAAAGAATCCCCTAGAACAGTAAAGAGGTACGCATTATTCTTATCTTACATCGAGTCTGCCAATTTCCGATCACTGACTTGAGTGTCGCAGTTTCCTTGGCAGGCACCACACCGATGGCATAGAAGGATAGGATCGTCTTGTTATTCCCGGATTCAGGCAAGGATCAGAGGTAAGAAAATTCACTATCATCAGCTGGCACCGTCTGTGGGAACGACGATAGTTTCCGCTTTTCATGGTCCGAACCAGATCTGGTATTCGATGTCATGCCCCTAACTTAATCGTTCGGGATGGACGGCATGGGAATACGGAAATAAATTTAAAATAATTTAGAACCTGTACCAAGGTCCAGTCATAACATAATGATAATGATCAAGGCAACCAAACTCATCCCTCATTCCCATATTAGATAATATTTGACGACACTATTATCAATTTATTGATAACATTATTCATTTTAACACCATTTCAGATGACCGTATCCAAAGTCTGCGCAGTTAGAACAAATACTCATGTATATTATCCACAATTAAGACCGGACTTAGGCTACTCAAGCCTAAGCTGCCTACGTATCTCACCTCGGGAATCAGGTCACCGTAGTTCCTAACTTTATTATTCAATATTTACAACTTAATCATTTATCAACAACTCACATATTAAACATCATTATAATTAACAATATCGGGATATCAACACACAGCAATAATATATGCAATCTCATGCAATGATAATAATGGAATATAATGCCAATGTATATTCTATAATCTCTAGCTACCCCCAACCTTATCTTGGGATGGGTGACGCTTAGCACAAAGCACACGGGATCACTAACCGCGCCATTTACTCATACGACAACATATATCACAAGTGGGGAACCGAGTTACACCCCCACAGATGTAAGACTCAGGGGAACCGAGTTATACCTCCTAGCCCTTCTGCTAAAAAACCGAGTTACACCTCTAGTCAGGCATCTGCTCATCTCAAGTCCAGCTGCAGTCTGGAGAAAATCTCAAATCACATCTCAAAATTACGTCCCAACTCCACATTACTAAACTCTAGTCATATATATCAATTGGGGATCATCTGGTATTTTAAAAATCTCAATTTAATATTTTTCTCAAAATCATGGATCCCGTCCATATGCATAACCCGTGCCTCTACACGTCAATAACAATGATATGGCACTCTCGGCCAATCAATAAACACATTTCATACCAAATGATATCACCCCAGCCCAATGCACGTGATATGCTTAATCACGCACAACAATCATAATTTATAATTCACAATATTAAATAAAGCATGTTATATCATATCATTAAACATGTCTCTCTATATTCAATCATACACAATAATTCACTTCCACAATTATCATAATAAAGCAAAGCATGCTATATTCTATCATTCATCATATCTTACCACATTAAGTAAAGCATGTTTTAAATTCCCAAAATTTATATTTTTCTAGTATTCTTCAATTCCATACTATCAAATCATGGCTTCCCGTAACTCTAGGGCCAGCATAATTCAATTTCTAAGACTTCTAGGGGCAAGACCGCAATTTTCCCAAAACCTTTGGCCTTTTTGTAATTTCTCTAAACCTTAGGGGCAAAAATGTAATTATTCTAAACTTTAGGGACAAAAATGTAATCATTCAATATTTTAGGGGTCAAAGTGTAATTATTCAAAACCCTTGGGGTCCCCCTATGTAAATATGAAAACTAATTTCTATGGATATTTTTCACAAATTTCCAGTAAGCCACTCCCGGCCATTGTACTAAGTTTCGGACAGAATTTCTACTGTCAATCAAATTTTAATCACTTTCATGTAACGTAAAACATATCAAAATTCCCTACATATCATTTATGGAATTTTCATAACTCAAAAGTGTGCAAAACATCAACATACATATGTGTGTGTATATATATATACACACCCGCATATACGTGTATATATATATATATATACACGGCTCTTGAAACTCACCCAAACCAAGCACATATATATATCAAAATGACCCCTACAATGTCTAGAACTCGAATATAAGTCTCACTTACCTCTGAAGAGAAATGGAGAAATGAACAAATTTCTGTTTTGACCTCCAAACTTTAATCTCAGATTTCTCCCAACTCGAGCGAAATCTCAGAAAACGGACAGTGCCATAGTGTTCACGGCGTCGAAATCTACCTGGGTCGAGCTTCTCCCAGACCGAATCCCTCTCTCTCTCTTCTCTCTCATCTCTCTCTCTTCGCGGCTCACGGCCGAATGGCCCCCAGCAAGTCACCCCCATAGGTGGTGACCAAAAAGAGGGGGAAAAAAAAAAAGAGAAGAAAAAGGAAGAAGAAAAGAAAAAGAAAAAGAAAAAGAAAGGGAAAGGAAGGAAAAGAAAAAACAAATTCTGTCCAATTCCATACTACTTTGAAATCAAACTAAGTTCCGAAATTAAATTAAATTTACCCAACATTAATAAAAATATTCTATTGGCCCAAAATAACACATAATTGGCCAAAATTAAATATTGGGTATTACATTCGAACTGCTCATAACCAATCCTCTTCAATAGAGAACCAAAACCAGGAAGATGACAGGATCGCCATAATGGAATGGCAAGTCGCGGGTATGGCCGCAACCTTGTAAGCGATTATGGATCACATGGATTGAATAGCACCCCATCCGCCTCCACCAAATCAAGATCCCTCGAACGGCCCTGGTAATGGTGATGCTATACACACTAACGGCGATAAGGGGTTGTCGGAGAAAACGAAGGACGACTAGAACGGCCTTGACGGAATATGAAAGCTACAGAAGACGGAGCCCATAGCAAGACAATGCCACGTTTTGGAGTCGCAGAATAACTAGGTAAGAAAGAGTACGACGAAAATATGGAACAGAGGATGAGGGCCATGCAAGCTCAGATCGATGGAGCCATGGCTGCCATACGAAATCCCAACACGTGCAGGCTCAGATCGGTGGAGCCGTTGCTGTCGTACAAAATCCCAACACGATGGTGGACATCATCGATAGAACAGGTACTTCGTTTACCTCGGCGGTGATAGAGTGTCCTCTCCCCGTAAAGTTTAAAATGCCATCTCTAGAAACCTACGACGGTTTCCAAGACCCTTTGGATCACCTGGATACGTACAACTCCACCATACATTTGCATGCAGTACTAAATGAGATCAAATGCCGAGCCTTTTCCATTACTTTGAAAGGCTCTGCGCGCGCTTGGTTCAACAAGATCAAACTAGGTTCCATAGGAGACTTCAAGCAGCTCAGCAAGTTATTTGCTTCCCATTTTATCGGTGGTCAGAGGAGGAGAAAACCAACAAGCCATCTGCTAACGATCAGGCAAGGGAAAGATGAATCCCTCAGGGATTACGTCAGCAACTTCAGTGAGGAGATGCTAGAGATAGATGAGGTCGACGAAAAGGTGGCTCTCATGGCATTCATGAGCGATCTTAAACCTGGGCGGTTCACCTTCTCATTGGTAAAAAAACCCGTCGATGGCCATGGCAGATCTCATGGGCAGGGCTCAAAAGCATATGAATGTAGATGATGCAATGAAGGCTTGATGAGACACAGAGACGAATCCTCGACCGGAACGAAAGAGGCCGAACGGAAGAGATCGGTCTAGCAAACCGATCCAAGACTTCACTCACCTGAATTCACGTATGGAGCACGTACTTTACGCGATAAAAGATGATCCGGAGTTCCGGTGGCCGAAAGAGTTGAGGGCTCTACCCGAATCCAGAAACAAGTCCAAGTATTGCCTGTACCACTGGGACCATGGACACGACACAAAAGAGTGCTTTGATCTAAAAAGGTTGGTAGAAGACCTCATTCGAAAAGGCAAGTACAACGGGTTTGTTACAGGCCGACCGCAAGAAAGACGAGAAGCTCGGAGAAGCCCAACACAAAGAAGCCCGCGTAAGAGAAGCTCAGATGGGAGAAACCAGGCCCAACAACCGTTAGGAGAAATCAAAATGATCTCAGGAGGATTTGCGGGTGGAGGCGAGTCCTCCTCTGCTCGAAAAAAGCATGTTAAGGAAATAAGAGAAAAAGAAGTGATGTATATGGAACAACCAATAAAAAAGACAAAGACAGAGATCCCGCCGATCACTTTTACTGAAGAGGAAGCATCAGAGTTGAGCCACCCGCATGATGACCTCTTGGTCATCTTGGCAGTTATATCGAATTTCCAGATCTTGAGGATATTGGTCGACAGCGGCAGCTCAACGGACATCCTCTACTGGAAAGCATTCAAGCAGATGGGCATCGGAAAGGAGAAACTACAACCAGTCCACACACTGTTAGTTGGGCTTGCAGGGGACCGTGTGGAGTCGATCGGTTCAATCACCCTCCCAGTCACTATAGGAACAAAATCGAACCAAGTAACTAAGATGGTGAGTTTTTTGATAGTGGATTGCCCTTCGGCATATAATGCCATATTAGGAAGAGGGTCATTAAACCAGTTCAAGGTAATGGTGTCAACCTATCATCTGTTGCTCAAATTCCCGACCGAGTAAGGAATAGGAGTAGCCAGAGAAAACCAAAAAGCAGCTAAGGAGTGTTATGTCTCGTCGGTCAAAGATGCTCGATGTGAGGCCCTGATAGTAGAAGAATTGGAAGTAAGAGACGAGGAAGAAGTTAGGAGGGAGGAGCCTGGAGACGACATCGAAGAGGTCATGATCGGAGATCGGAGTCTTGACAGGGTTGTAAGAATTGGAGCATCAGCTGCCCCGTCCATGAAGAAAGAGCTCACACAGTTTTTAGAGAAAAACTCCGATATTTTCGCTTGGTCTCATAAAGACATACCGGGAATAGACATAAAAGTGATGGCTCACCATCTTAACATCTTCCCGGAAGCTCGGCCGGTCAAACAAAAAAGAAGAGTCTTCGCCCCAGAACGGAACGAGGTCATAGCTAAGAAAGTGGAGAAGCTGTTAAAAGCTAACTTCATCTAAGAGGTGCACTACCCTTCTTAGCTTTCGAACGTGGTGATGGTCAAGAAGTCCAACGGAAAGTGGAGGATGTGCGTCGATTTCATAGATCTGAACAAAGCTTGCCCCAAAGATAGCTTTCCACTCCTAGCGATTGATTCGCTCGTGAACTCAACCGCAGGACATCAGGTACTTTCTTTCATGGATGCATTTTCAGGTTATAACCAAATCATGATGACAGATCAAGACCGGGAACACACTGCTTTCATTACCGACCGGGGCTTGTATTGTTATAAGGTCATGCTGTTTGGTTTAAAGAATACCAGGGTAACCTACCAACGATTGGTCAACCTGATGTTCAAAACACAGATCGGCCGTAACATGGAGGTTTACGTGGACGATATACTGGTAAAAAGCAGGCAAGCAGACGATCACCTAGCTGGCCTCGACGAAACATTCAACACACTCAAAAAGTTCCAGATGAGACTGAATCCGACGAAGTGCGCATTCGGGGTTACCTCAGGAAAATTCCTAGGTTTCATGGTCTCCCACCGAGGCATAGAGGCAAACCCGGAGAAGGTCCGAGCTATCTTAGAGATGCAGTCCCCTCGAAATACCAAGGAAGTACAAAGGCTCGCTGGACGGATCGCAGCCCTAAACCGATTCATCTCAAGATTCTCAGACAAATGTCTCCCTTTTTCAAGGTGTTAAGGAAAGCTTTTGAATGGAATGATGAATGTGAAAAAGTATTCCAACAAATGAAACAATACCTTGGGGCAGTTCCCTTACTCAGTCGAACCGTTCCTGGGGAACAACTATACCTATATTTGGCAACCTCGACGACAGCAGTTAGCACAGCTCTTATAAAAGAAGAAGAAGGGATACAGAAACCAGTATATTAAACCAGCCAGGCCTTAAGAGGAGCGGAAGAACATTACCCAAGGATGGAATTACTCGCTTTCGCCTTAGTCGCCTCGGCCAGAAAACTCAAAGCATACTTCCAAATCCACACGATCGTGGTCTTGACTAATCAGCCCTTAAAGAACGTATTGTAGAAGCCGGAGACTTCAGGTAGATTGGTTAAGTGGTCGATCGAGCTCAGTCAATTCGACATCCACTACAAGCCGAGACAGACAATAAAAGGGCAAGCGGTGGCTGACTTTATCACTGAGTTCACTATTGGTGAAACCTCGCAGGCCGATATCTCAGATCAAATATGGTGGCTGAATGTGGATGCGTCATCCACCCAGGAAACGGGTATAGTAGGGGTAGTATTGATCTCCCTCGAAGGATACAAGGTCAAATATGCCCTAAGATTCAATTTCCAAGTCTCTAACAACGAAGCAGAGTACGAGGCCCTGTTAGCTGGGCTTAGAATGGCAGAAAGGCAAGTTGTAATACGTAGCGACTTCCAACTAGTGGTGGAACAAGTCCAAGGAGAATTCGAAGCCAGGGAAGAAAATATGATGAAATACTGTCTATTGGCCAGAGATTTGATTAAGAAATTCTCAGTAGTCAAGATAGAACGAGTTCCTAGAACGGAGAATGAGGAGGCCGACCGGTTGGTAAGGATAGCCTCTTCCAAAGAAGAAAGCCCAAAGGTACCAATGAAGGTGCTGCACCATCCGAGCATCCAAAGAAACGATGTCCAACAAATCGAGATGGAGGTTTCATGGGCCAACCCAATCCAAGATTACCTCGAGCAGGGTATCCTCCCCGAGGACCATAATGAACGGAGAAGGATTCTTTACAGAGCTCCCAAGTATGTGCTGCTGAATCAAGTCTTGTATAAACGGGGGATATACCATGCCTTTGCTCTGGTGTGTGAGTGAAGAAGAAGCAAACTATATGTTAAGAGAGATTCATGAAGGAATCTGCAGAAACCACTCGGGTTGGAAGATGCTAGCCAAAAAAGCACTACGAGTAGGCTACTACTGGCCGACCATGGAAAATGATGCTCGGGATCTGGTTAGAAAGTGTGACAACTATCAGAGGTTCGCCAACGTCCCCAAGTTACCGGCTCAAGAGCTGACCCCTATCCAGAGCCCTTGGCCCTTTGCCCAATGGGAAATCGACATCATCGGACCCCTGCCAGTAAGAAAAGGTCAGAGAAAATTTACGGTGATCGCCATTGACTATTTCACCAAGTGGGTCGAGGCCGAAGCCTTGCCAAAAAATAAAAGAGCAGAACATGAAGAAGTTCTTATGGCCGGGAATAATCTGCAGGTTTGGGATTTCCCGAGTAGTTATCACCGACAATTAAAAGCAGTTCGAGGGACGCCAGTTCAACGAAATCTGTGAGCAACTCGGCATTAGCCACCATTACTTGTCACCTGAACATCCCCAGGCCAACGGACAAGTAGAAGGAGCATGGGCGGACGAGCCACCCAGCGTATTGTGGGCCTACTGGACGATCGAAAGAACCCCTACTGGGCATTCCCCATTTTCCCTCGCCTTCGGCATGGAGGCTGTAATTCCAGTCGAGGTCGGCTTACCTTCTGCAAGGCTTGAGCTCCATGATCCGGAGGCAAACGAAGAGTCGCTACAGCTAGACTTGGACCTTTTGGAAGAAAGAAGAGCAGAAACGGCAATACGCGTAGTTGCCTACCAGCAGAGGATGCGAATACATCACAAAAAGAGAGTCAGCCCAAGGAACTTTACTGTTAATGACCTTGTCTTCAAGCGAGTGAATCAATCAACTAGAGATGCCCGGGAAGACAAGCTCAGTCCTAATTGGGAAGGGCCATACGTGGTCGCCTCGTACAAATGACAGGGGACCTACTGACTTAAGGATGGAACCGGAAAGATCTTGCCCCATCCATGGCATGGCGAACACCTAAAGCTTTACTATGCTTAAATTTTGATTTTCATGGAACACTTGGTTTAGTTCGTTTTGTTTCTTTTTGTTTCCTCTTAATAAAACATTAATCTTGATTTGCCTAATAGATCATCCAAGCTCAATTCAATGCATTGTTCATTCGATGCACATGAAATACCTACCCACTAGGCCAAGAGAGCCTAAGGGGCAGTTCGACAGATCGATCAGTCCGAAAGCAACCGATCGATCGAGGAACGCCTGCCCGCTAGGCCAAGAAACCTAAGAGGCAGTTCGACAGATCGGTCGGTCCGAGAGCGACCGACCGACGGAAGAACACCTGCCCGCTAGGCTAAGAGAGCCTAAGGGGCAGCTCGACAGATCGGTCGGTTCGAAAGCGACCGATCGACGAAGGAACACCTGTCCGCTAGGCCAAAAAGCCAAAGGGGCAGTTCGACAGATCGGTTGGTCCGAGAGCGACCGACCGACGGAAGAATAACTACACGCTAGGCCAAGAAAACCCAAGGGGCAGTTTGACAGATCGGTCGGTCCGAGAGAGACCAACTGATGGAGGAACACCTGCTCGCTAGGCCAAGAGACCCTAAGGGGCAGTTTAACAGATCGATTGGTCCAAGAGCGACCAACCGATGGAGGAACACTTGCCCACTAGGCCCAGAGAGCCTAAGGGGCAGTTTGACAGATCGATCGATTCGAAAGCGATCGACCGACGAAGGAACACCTGCCCGCAAGGCCAAAAAGCCAAAGGGGCAGTTCGACAGATCGGTCGGTCCAAAAAGTCACCGACCGACGGAGGAATAACTACACGCTAGGCCAAGAAAGCCCAAGGGGCAGTTCAACAGATCGGTCATCCTGAGAGCGATCGACCGACGGAGGAAGATTGCCCGGTAGACCAAGGGCCTAAGGGATAACTCGATAACTCAGCTCGGCCTGATGCGCCGAGAGCCATGTGGACCGACATACAACCCAGCAGCCCGGAAGACTTACTGAGGAATTCGGCCTACCAATAACTTGGCCGCCTCACAGGGTCGATCGAGGTAAGTCGATAACCCGACCGTTCAAGCAAAAACCGACTGAGATAGACAAAGTATCAGCCCTAGATTGCCCAGTAGACGTCCAGATAAGTTCAACACAATCATTGGCTTAACATACTAAGGTCTGTCCCAATATCTCAATTCATGATTATCTTCATATCTTAATTTTAGTTACGCTCGGCCTCGTATGAGCCACATGGTGGTTATGGTAACGATTAGTTTACCCATTTAAGTACAAAATTAGAACTACTTCACAAACACCTGGATAGAAATATGACACGAAATTATGGAAAATTGTATTCATTAATTGCTCAATCTTTTACATTGTTGCTTAATCTTTTACATTGGGTAAGAGTCCAAGGACTCTACAAAAAAAAAAAAAAAAAAAAAATAGGAGACGGACAGCTAATCACGGCCTGGGCTTCCAAGGGCCAAAACCGACGACATATCCAAATCGGGATAGAGCTCGAGGAACTCCTTCTTCGCATCCTCGAACCCCTCCTGGTATGTCTCAACCAGCCAGTCTTGGGCCTCGTCCCCATCCTTGAAAGCCTCGGCCGCCTCCACCCGACCTCGGAGTTCCTCCAGCTGAACCCCCCTCTCTGCTGCTAGCTCGTCGGCCCGCTGCTTCAGATCTGATTC
Source organism: Sideroxylon spinosum (assembly GCA_003260245.2). Taxonomy (NCBI): domain Eukaryota; kingdom Viridiplantae; phylum Streptophyta; class Magnoliopsida; order Ericales; family Sapotaceae; genus Sideroxylon; species Sideroxylon spinosum. Next base: position 9,025 of record QLOD02086858.1, on the reverse strand, counting down.
TGCCATGAGGGCAGCCTTCAGGTCCTCGGCTTGAGCGACCGCCTCATCATGGGCATCAATAGCTTTGGCCACTTCCGCAGCGCCAGCATCGGCTTTAGCTCCGGTCTCACTCAGCTCGGCCTCTAACTCGGACACCCTTGGATTGAGGAGATCGACCTTCTTAACCTCCTTCTTAAAGTCGTGGCTGGTCTCGACATAACGATTGCCGAGCTCAGAAGCACAGACCAGCACCTAAAAAAAAGGGGGGGTTCAAGTTAGAGAACAAAGACAAGGGAGCAAAAGGAGGAAATAATAAAGGGATAGATCGTACCTTGGCCAAATCATGAGCTATCTCACGGGTGAGCCGGCCGACAGTTATGCCCCGCGTCCGAGCCAGATCGTCCAGAGTGATGACCACCTCCATCCTCTTGACGGCAAGCAAGGCGTCATCCAATAAGTTAGGTGCCTGATCAGGCTCGACCGTGGAAGAATCGACCTCCCTAGAGGGAGTGGTGGAACCAGGAGATCCGGTTGCGGCTGGGGCCTCGGAAGCTGGAACTTCAGAAGCAGGAGTGGGGGCCAAAGCCCCAGAAGTAAGGGCCGAGATTGGCTACCTATCCTGAGGGTTGGCCTCAGGAACCCACTCTTCGAAGGTGCTAGGGTCAGCCATCCGCTGCCTCTTCCGAAGTCGTCCCTCTAAGCTGGAGGACGGCTTCCGACCAGAGCTCTTGTACTTGTCTTTGTTGGACTTCATGACTTCTGGTCAGTTAAGCTCGACGATTGAGACGTCGGTATCTGGAAAAAAAAAAAAAAAAAAGCAAAGTCAGATGTGTGAAGATAAGACACTCAACATTAACAAACCTTATAACTCACTCCCCTCACGTTCGATCTTTAGGGCTTGGAGACTTGGTTACGGGCCGAGCATATGCTCAGCCAAACTCTCAGTCGTCACAAAAACGTTAAAGTGATGATCGGGGTATTCCCGGGCGAGCTTCACCCTCTCCAACTGGGCCTCGGACAAATCCAGGCGAGCTTTAGCTGAATGTTGACAAGGAACCTATGGTTACTTAAAAAAAAGGGGGGGACTAAAACCAAAAATCTCGGAACATACCCTCCTCACTGGGATGAGCCCAAGAAAGCGGACATCGGATATTCCGATTAGCTTCTGTCTCCCACGGGTGGAACTCCCACCATTCAGCATACATGAAGAAGAAGTGATCCTTCCAATGTTTGACCGAGGAAGGGTAGCCTGTCCACGAGATTGAACTCTTTCGCTCGGGCGGAGAAGTAGTACCAACCTTGACCTGACTCCACTACCCGGTAGCAGTACAGGAATTCATCCGCGGTAAGATTTTCACCGGTGGCGGCTTTCCAAATCACGGCACAGCCCACCAGGATCTTCCAGTTATTGGGGACGAGCTGAGTTGGGTTCAGACTTGACTGGGCTAATATCTCCCGGATTGGGCGAGCTAGAGGAAAACGAAGGCTGCTAGATAGTGTAGCCTCATAGACTGTAACGACCCTGGGCATGGTAGGAGGACAGGCTGAATCCCCAAGGGCTGGCCAACGATAAGCTAGATGTTTTGGAGGTTGGAAGGCTTTGAGTATTTTCTTCATACGGACCTTATCGACCTTCGAGTAGATACCTAGACAATCTAACTCGAGCACCTCCCTCCCTGAGGTGGAGGTCTCCACAGAATGGGAATCATGAGTAGACAACTCGACACCATGGGCCCGCGAGGGAGTGGGGGCATCCTCTATGGCTTGACTAGAGGTTGCAGGGAGAATCACTCTCTCACGGGTTGCCATGGAATGTGAGACAAAGAAATGAAGAAACGGAAAGATGGAGAACCTAAGTGAACAAACCCCCAAAACCACAACAGAAACCCTTCCCTTGAAAATGAACTAGACACAAAGCTGGGGTGTAAAAAGAAAAGAAATTTACCAGAATAGAAGCAAAGGAAACTTTGAAAAATGGAGAGCAAGAGCACACTGTTCACTCAAAGTGGGAAAAACACGAACACGAAAGAACCCCAGGCATTTATAGAAGAGGAATTCAAAAATAAACGGCATAGATACGGATGCGTGCCGTACGGCGAAGAAACACGATCCTCGCGAAAAAGGGAAAGAGCTAGTCTGGAAGCGACACGTGGAAGGCAATCGAAGAGACGCGGCCGTTGCACGCACATGCACAATAATGAGGGCTGTGCAATTATCTCATGCATTCAAGGCTTCGTCCCATCAGATTCCCTTAGGTCTGCTTAGAAACCTAGGGAATCGGGGGCAACTGATGAGGTGGATTCGTAGAAAGAGTCAATATCCCTAAATTAACCCTCAGTATTCATTGACATAACTAGGCCGAAGTGATAGCTCGATCGGATAACTCACAAAGAGCTCGGACCTCACAAGGAGCTCGGACTTCGTGAGGAGTTCGGACCTCCACAAGGAGCTCCGACCCCCACGAGGAGCTTAGATCTCATGAGGTGCTCGGATCAATCAGTACATAGCAAAGTATAACACGACATGGCACAAGATACGGAGACTCCGTAACGATCCCGTGATCCTTGCAAAAATAGCCGCTTCGTAATCCTGAACCAACGTCAAAATAGAAAGATCATAACAAATTTGATTCTTTCCCTATCTAAACAAGGCAACAACACCAAATCAGGGATTCTTTCTTTTCTAAAGATCCAGGAGGTATATTATAAAAAGAATCCCCCAGAACCGTAAAGAGGTATGCATTATTCTTATCCTACATTGAGTCTGCCAATTTCCGATCACTGACTTGAGCGTCTGAGTTTCCTTAGCAGGCATCACACCGGTGGCATAGAAGTATAAGATCGTCTTGTTATTCCCGGATTCAGGCAAGGATCAGAGGTATGAAAATTCACCATCATCACTTGTTAAATGGTATTTCTACAGTAAAAACATGTGTATGGATTGTTATTGCAGTGGCGATTTCTCTATTTACACTCATTTTGGCTGCTCTTTGCTGTTTAAGAATGAGAAACGCAGACTTAAAGGTATATTCACGCGTTATTTTTTAGCTTTATCATCTTAGTGATCCTTTGACATGTCTAATGATGTATATATTATGTGCAGAGGAGGAGAGGAAGAGGCGAAAAGAATATTTAAAGCAGTTGATAGCTTCAAGTAGCTTAAAAAATGAAAGCGATGAACAGAATGAAGAATTGGAAGGTCATGACCTGAAGATACTTAGTTTTGCATCCATTGCGGAGGCTACTGAGAACTTCTCTACAGAAAATAAGCTTGGACAGGGTGGGCTTGGGCCTGTTTACAGGGTAAGAATCTGATCTAATGACATCAATCTTGATTGGACGAGCAGTTAATCCATCAGAATTTGTCGAGTAGTAAGCAACTGATGTGTTAATGTTCTCTTTGAATAGGAAAACTTACAAGAGGGACGAGAAATAGCAGTCAAGAGGCTTTCAAGGACATCAGGGCAAGGGCTTGTGGAGTTCAAGAATGAACTCATACTCATTGCTAAGCTCCAGCATACAAATCTTGTTCGGGTTCTGGGATGTTGCATTCATGGAGAAGAAAAGATGTTGATTTACGAATACCTGCCAAAGAAGAGCTTGGATTTCTTCTCTTCCTCTTTGGTTGGCAACCTATCTAACCTTATCTATAATACTTAATTGACTTTGGGGGAAAATTTTGCTAAGTTCACTCCTGTGATCATCTTTTCTCCATTGAGTTAATGAGCACGTCTATTTCTTTTAGCAGATCCAACTAAAAGAGAGCTTCTAGATTGGAAGAAACTTTTGAATATAATTGAAGTGATTGCTAGAGGGATGCTTTACCTTCACAAATACTCAAGAATGAAAGTGATACATAAAGATTTGAAATCCAGTAATATATTACTTGACAAAGACATGAATTCGAAAATATCTGATTCTGGTATGGCAAGAATTTTCAAGCCAAATGAGATGGAGGGAGTTACCAATAGGGTTGTTGGAACATAGTAAGTGAAAAATTACTCCCCCTAAGTACGTATTTGGTTGGATTAATGTTTTAAGACTTTGCATATTGCTCATGTTTAATCTTCTTATACCGAGGTATTCCTTTTTTTTTTTTTTTTTTTTAATTTTATGTTGATTGGGTCTTCAGTGGTTACATGTCTCCCGAGTATGCAATGAAAGGAAATTTTTCAGTGAAATCTTGTGTTTAGTTTTGGAGTCTTGATCCTAGAAATTGTGAGTGGTAAAAAAAAATACTAGCTTCTTTCATTTTGTTGACTGGCCATTGAACCTGATTGGATATGTAAGTCTTTTTAACCAAATTTTTTGTACCAGAGTTGTTGATGTTCACGAGTTCTATTAACAGGATAAACTTTGGAAGTTAATGAAAATGATTGAAATTGAATTTCCTCAGGCATGGGAACTCTGGAAGGCGGGGACAGCATTGGAGTTGAAGGATCCAACAATGGGCGATGATTCATGCTACCAAAAGAAGTTGCTAAGGATAATTCATGTGGGTCTTTTATGCGTGCAAGAAGGGGCAACAGATAGGCCTACCATGTCAGATGTTGCTTCTATGCTTGGCAATGATAATATGGCTTTGCCTGCACCTAAACAACCAGCATTTTTCACGGGAAGAAATGTGCTTGACGCAGCGGTTTCAAATACCAACAATTCAAAAGACTGTTCTGTCAATGGCTTGACCATTTCCGTAATGGAAGCACGATAGAAAGGGAACCCCATGCATAATGTTCCCACATTGCGAGTTTTGGGGAGCGTAAGATGTAATTAATTCCTTTTGTGAGATTTAATCATTTTGCATTTTTATTTATTTATTTAAGGGAGTTGAGATGCACCAATAAAGTCCTTTTAAATTTTATTGAAAAATCTCATATTTATCCGACAATTAATTTTATGTAAATTTATTGAATCTTGTATCTCTGTTATTTAAAGTATCATATAATTCCCTCTCTTATTCTATATTTCATCGATTTTTGTGTTCCTTTTTTTTTTTTTTTGGGTGGAGTGGGGAGATTAATTTACTTTTTGTGTCTTATTCTATATTTCATCGATTTTTGTGTTCCTTTTTTTGGGGGAGGGGTTGGGGAGATTAATTTACTTTGTGTTCGAGTGAGTTTGTACTTGAAAGCACCAAAAACTAGAAAATGATTGACTCATTTTGAGGGTTTTGACTTTCATAATTGTTCCAATGCTACTAGCTAGTTAAAATATTTTAGAGAAAAATTAGGAAGGTTTGAACAATAAAGCTCTGTTTGGATGGAGTGAAATGGAAAGCAAAAATAAATAAAATAAAATAAACATTTTTAGAATCAATAGATCGTTTGCGAGATCTTAGGATCAATGGTTGGGTTTAAAATGGTTGAAAGCTGATGCGCCACCATCCATCCTATCTCTTTCCTCACCCTAAGGCACTTTCAACTTACATACATTTACATCTATAACATATGTTCACAAGTGAATTTTTTCATTGGTTATAACAATGTGATTTTGGGGAAAAATTGTTCATGGTGGTTTCAATTTTGTGTTTGTACACACACAAACACAAACAGGTGAGGCGTACACGCCATTGTGTAAAATTAATTTTTTTTTTTTTGAAGTCTCTTCTCCTCTGCTTCTTCTTTGTCCTTTGGTTTATTTGGGAAGACTGTAGGCACCTATTCAATTTGCAACTTTGACATTTCTTGAAAGCCTTAATTTTTCAAAATCCATCTCAAGGGACACGTACGTGAACACTAATGTTACATTTGATTCTTTTCTTAATCTTCATTCAACTCAGTAAAAAATAAGACAGAAGGATTTCGATTGGAATCCCCATTAGTAGGGCATCCAACGAGCAACTCTTCTCAAAATGTCACTCAAGCGAGGCCCTCCCTTCACCTCTCCATGGACATGGTCTAGAGTACATAACTACTCCTCTTTCTACAGGATGCTTACCTAGCCAACGCTTAGATCCGACTCTACCCAAACGTTTTTGGTGATCCTATGACACTACAACGAGGAAGGCTCCTAGTCACTCGACAAATTTTGCCATCTCTTGGAAGTATCGAATTTTTCAACAAAGAGAATTTGCAGAATCAAAAATTATTATACTGCCTTCAAAAAAAAAAAAAAATAGAAGCATCACGGGCGGAGGTGCTTCACCTTTTCTACCTCCTACTCTTTCTCCATATTTAATCCTCTTCTCCTCCTCCTCCTCTACCCATTCTCCTCCACTCTCTGCTCTTTTTAATACTTTAATCCTTCTTTTTTTCTCCTTCCTATATCTAGGGATGGCAATTGCATTCGAACCGAATGGGTAACCGATCTGAAACGGATTTTTTTTATCCGAACCGTAACCAAAAAATAATTGAACCAATAACCGAATGAAGGAATTGAACGAGTACCGGTTTGGTTTTGGTTCTGACGATAACCGAACCGGTAACCGAACTGAAACCGACCCGAACTAGAAAACCAGTAACTGATTTGATCTATATATATATATATATATATCTATAACCGAACCGAACTGAACCCGCCCACCGCTGTTTGATAAGAGAAAAAAAATAAAAAAATCACAATTACAAAATTAAGAGCGTTTTTCCAAGATATAAAATTGTCCTTATCTATACAAAGGCCCCTTTTGGAATACCAAATTTCACTAGAAACTCTAAAAATATCCCCCCTAAAAAAAAACTCTAATTTTCTTTTAGGAGACGAATTACGAGACTATAATTTTTATTAATTTTTTTTCTTAATCCAGATGCACCCGAAATTAAGAATTTTTTTTTATTCCAACTGCATAATTGTGTTAATGGGTGTAGGGTCGAATATAAAATCTTTTATCTTTTCTGGTTGTCCGTTTATGTTGTTTGTTTTACTTGTTAAATTTTTTTTTATTAGGATGTGTTTGGAGTAATAAAAAGTGAGATAATTTGAGATAATTTGTGAATTCCTAATTTGTGTAGTGAAATAAAAAAAATGAATAACTTTTAGAGATTTTTAGAGTTTTCCATCATTCACTGCGTCAAACACACCAGTTTATCCATTAAAAAAAAAAGTTCATAGCTGATTGATTTAGAAAATATAAAGGAATTAAAGAACTTAATCAACAAATAATTTTTTTTATTTAATATTTTTTCAATTTATAAATCACTTACTTTTTCCTATCATTTTTCATTTGTATTAAATAACAATAATAAATTTAAATCTAATTTTCTAATTTCTACTTTCTTAACAAATACTTACTCCAAATACACCCAGGTAGGAACAACCAATTGGACCAATTCGGTGCTATTGCTGGAATTTATCTTGGATCTACTTTTGTTTGCTTTTGTTTTTGGAATTTGTATTTGTTGGAATTATCATTAGTAGGCATTGTCACTGTTATTATTGTTGGAATTTGTATTTGTTTTTCTTGTATTTGTTTTGGATCTAAACTGTCACAGTTGCTGGAATCCGTTTTAGATCTCTTAATTTTATTTATTGTTTGGTTTTCCTTGTATTAGTAGTGGAGAGAGAGAAAAAAAAAAAAACAAAAATTTTTTTATGAAACCGGTTACCCGAACGGTTGCGGTTGTCTGAACAGTTCAGTTTCGGTAATCCAAAACCGACACCGCTCGGTTATCGGGTCGGTTTCAGTTTCTGATTCGGGGGACTGGTTTCGGTTTCGGTTTTGGCAATAACCAGTCCGGTCCGGTCCATTGCCATCCTTACCTATATCCAGAGATGAGCTAAGATTTTCTTTCTTGGGTGGCCAAATTTAGGCCTAGAAAAGTTTTTATGTGGTAAACAAGAATACATTAGTAAAACTTATTAATAAAACTTAGGCATTATAATAAACTTAACCATATATAATCCAATGAACTTTTTTTTTGTAGGAACTAACCTTACGCCTTTTGATTTTCCTTCTTTATTAAGAGTATGTTTGGCGCGACGAAAAACAACAAAAAATGGAGAAAAATGTGATTTGATAAACTTTTTAGCGTTTGGTGTGCAGCCACCAAACCACGTTTTTTTAAAAATGAATAGTGAAACTTTTTGACTTTTGTGTTAATTTTCTGAAGAAAAAAACGTGGAAACGGTTTTCTAGTTCCATCGGAACGGTTTTTGGTTAAAACTTTTTGACTTTTGCGTCATTCGTTTGGACAGAATTGTTAAAGTTGTTAAGATTTCCTAGCAGTAAGGGTTAGTTGTCCTAGTTTGTAGGGTTGTTTCAGTTGTTGTTAATAAGTCCTATTCTTTAGGAATAAGTTATTTAATGTGATTCTGATTTAGTCGTGTACCACGTTGTTAGGATTGTAAAACGTGGGCTGCATATTTCCAGCTTTTAGTTTTTCTTTGTAAGGCTATTTATTGCCATAGTTGTTCCTTGTTTAATATAGATATTCTCCCAGCATTTGAGTGTTCAAGCAAACTTGTATTTACGTGTTTTTGTGAGTGTTCAATCTAGGTTCTCAACATCTGGTATCAGAGCCCCTTCACACGGCCTGAGTGAAGCTAGTTTCATCATTCAACAACGACACCATGACGACTGAAAGCAGCTTTGTGCAACCTGCAATTCCAAAGTTTGATGGACACTATGATCATTGGAGCATGCTCATGGAGAATTTCTTGCGCTCTAAAGAATATTGGAGCTTGGTGGAGACTGGAATTCCTGCAGAAGCAGACGAGAGCAATCTCACAGATAAACAGAAGAAGGGCAATCTCACAGATGAACAGAAGAAGACCGTTGCTGATCAAAGACTAAAGGATTTGAAGGCTAAGAATTATTTGTTCCAAGCCATTGATCGATCAATCCTGGAAACGATATTGAAGAAAGGTACCGCCAAAGACATCTGGGACTCCTTGAAGCAGAAGTACCAAGGCACAGCACGCGTCAAACGTGCACAGTTACAAGCTCTTCGCAAAGAGTTTGAAATTCTGCATATGAAGGAAGGGGAATCCGTGAATGAGTACTTTGCACGAACTCTCACCATAGCTAACAAGATACGGATTCATGGGGAAAAGATGGAAGATGTGGTGGTTATCGAAAAGATTCTAAGATCCATGACTGCTAAATTTGACTA
>QLOD02086492.1:0-23742 GCA_003260245.2 Sideroxylon spinosum | reverse complement strand
ATCTTGATATAAAATCTAATATTAATAAAAATAAAATCCTAATAATAATTATTTTATATATATATATATATATATATTTTTGGTTTCCGCATCATTAAGCTTATGAACAATGTTGGTGAATGGGTCAACTTTCACACTTTCGTGTCTCCACTATCATCACAGTCCGTTTATCTTTAACTGTTATGAGATGTATCACAAAATACATATTCATCTTAATCAAACATATCATAGCATATCTCAACATTGAATAGCAATTCTTAGCATTGAATTACAATCAAATATAATTTTAGTGGCACCAAGAATTCAGTTATCAAGCTTAATTTTATTTAATAATATATATACTCATAATTATACCTATAATATTTATATTATCTTGTAATATCTCATAACAAAGAGAGAGTAAAATTAGCCCAATCAGGTAAGTGGCGGGCGTCGAAGAGAAACAGGCGTCGGCACACAATTTCTTTATTTCCTTCCTTAAAAAAATTAGATTTGCTTTAAAAGCTTAAAATTTCACGTTTAAAATATATCAAAATTATTCTCACTGTAATTTCCTATTAAAGAAAATATTACAAAAAGTATAAATAATACATTAATTCCCTACCTCAAAAACTTCGTTTTTTTCGTATCTCGCCCTTCGGGCTGAATTCCCACAATTCTGACACTACCACGACGATCAGGACGTTGAAAATACCAAAACCCCGCTATTTCTTAATCTCACCCTTTTTTTTCTCTTTTTTTTTTTATTTATTTTCTTTCTTCTCCCTTTTTTTTTTCTCCTCCTTTTCCCCAGTTCCATCTTCTGGTCATGCCTTTATATACTCATTTAACCATGCCACGTGGCAGCCTTAGAGGGGCCTAAGGTACCACACAGCAAGGCTATTTGATAGCTTGGTTTGTTGTCTTCTCCCGGATGAAGGATCGTGGCTTGGGTGGCCACGCGTCCAATTATATATATATATATAAATATTAAAGTTTATCCTAATTTTTTTTAAATTAAGAAATAAATAAATAATTAATTAATAAAGGAAAAAAATCAAAAATAAAAATGGGATTATTACAGGAATGGGACCAAAAACTTAGGAGATCTGTACAATTTTGAAAGCTCTCGTATTCTTTTCATTTCCTTTGCGTTTGTTTTGTGAAATGTATCAACTAATCTTGATTTTCTCTGTTTTGATTCTTTATAGTCCAAATATATGTGCAATCAGTTTCATTTTGTGCTTAATAACTAAAATAATTCAGAAAAATTTCTTACCTAAACAGGTAAGTGATGTGGAAATGGCAGTTGCAATAACTCCCAAGACAACACAGAGCAAGGTGGCTGATGCCAGATCTGCGAAAAAAGCTGTGAGTACTTCGGGCCGGTTTGGTAAACACCGCTGTTTTATTTTTTATATTAACTGTTAATGTTTTTGGATTTTTGTTTTCTATTGTCTTTTTTTTTTTTTTCGTCTCTTAAAAGGAAAACTGAAATTGTATTTGGAAATGTAATTTTATACAAAATAATGGTTTTTTATTTTAATATAAAATGTTTGATTTTATTAATTTTTTAAAAAGTCAAATTGATCAATATTGAAAGTAATTTAATTCAATAAAAATAAAATATATTAAATATAGTTTAATTATATTATTTATTAAAAATAATTTAATAAGTTATATTTCATATTAATTAAATTAATTAATTATTAATTTATATTATTTATTAAAAATAATTTTATTTTAATAAAATAAAAATAATTCATTTTAATATGATGTAACAAAAATGGACAAAGTGTTAAAATTGACAAAATATTTATAACAAAGAAAAGAATAAAGTGAAAACACATTTTTTTTTATGTTTTTCTGTTCAAGTTTTGATTATTTTGGAAATAAAAATATATAAAAAAAAGATTTGGCGAACATGTTTTTGTTGTCAGATTTCAAAAATCTGTAAATAAATGATAAACATAAACATTACCAAATGAGGCCTATGTATATCGTTTATTTATTTTGCGTGTTTAGTTGCTTCTATATGAGCTATATACTCTACAATTGAAAGAAATGTAACTTTCTATGTGCAGCACCTAACCCCATTTACTCCGCAAGTTCAAACCGTGGGATCAAAAACCTTGTTTGTTGGGAACCTATCTTGCTCTGTCGAACAAGTTGATGTGTATGTATTGCTTGTACATATTTAGAATTCTAAACTTAAAGAAAATCTTCATCTGATAGATGGTCATTTCTCCAGGGAGAATTTCTTTAAAGATGCTGGAGAAATTGTAGACATTCGTTTTGGTTCAGATAGAGACGGAGCATTTAAGGGATTTGGCCATGTTGAATTTGCCACTGCAGAAGATGCACAGAAGGTTAATCTCTCTTTCCTCTGCCATTCCTGAGCAGTTGAGCTTTTTTAAAATTTGTAATTGTAAATGTCAGGCAAAATTTTTTCCCCTTGAGTAAAAGCAGTTTTGTTCTTTCCCACCCCAATCGCCTTTTTTTTTTTCCTTTTCTTTTTGGCGGTGAGTGGAGGGGTTTCCATTTAGGCTATTGGGGTTATAGGTTTTGATGGTTCAAACTATTAAAATCATTAATGGTAATTTTAAGTCTTAATTTTTGGCTTATTGGATCTACAATTCCCTAAAGCCTGTTGTTTCTTGTCTCATAATTCATTCAGTAAAGGTTTCTGTAACCAGTTAGATTTGTACACATTGGATGGTTTATGCTGGATACATACGTATGCATTTGAATGCTCTTTAAGTTGCTCCCAATGGATTTGGAAGTTCCATTAAATGAGTCAAATTTGATGCAATTCTGTTTGTCAAAATATTTTGCTTGTTAAAGGTGGTGGCTCCCCAGATTCAATATCTATTTTTTTGATATTGCATGGTTGTAAGGATGGCCAAAATAAGCTCAATAGATTACAATTGCTGGTTAAATATGAGTATCGTTTCATTTGTTATGTATTTCCTTCAAGCTAGAACTAATTATAAATGATTACCACTTTGGAAAGTAGATAATTAGTAGTCAGACAGCTACCAGGATGGAAGTGACAATATATTTTGTTAGAAGTTGTCCTACATTGGCCTATGATAAAAGTTATCCCCCCCCCCCCCAAAAAAATATATATATAAAAGAGGGTTTTCCCTCGCCTTAACACCTCAGTTATTGCTTCCATATAAGAGACGATTTCTTCATCTTAACACCTAGGTTTTGAGGTTGAGACCTATTTTTATGTGTTATCGGTCTTCTTTATATATATGAAAGTAAACATCATTTTTCACTATGGTGTAGATCTTTTTAATGTTGTCAAATATTTTGTTGTATTTTACTTCCCTACCGCATTTTGTTAACTGTGTGCATCTCTATTTTTGTCACTCCCAAAATTGATTACAATGGTCAAATCTGTCAATTGAACGATGTACCCTATGGCCATGTATAGTTGTTTTTGAGGTTGCTTGTTGACTCTTGTTCGATGCGCCTACTTTGTGGCCAACGAAGTTGTGTGTTTGGAGGGATGGACTTGGTCAGAATATATTTTTGTAAAACGGAGGCAGATACCACCAAGCATTTGTTCGGCCACTGTACCTTGGTAGAGAAATTTGGAGGCTTGTCTTGAACTATTTTGGCTTGCAATGGGCTTGTTTCCCTTAGGTGTGAGACAAGTTTTGTCTTCTTGGATATTAGTCCCTTTCTGTGTCGTTTGGGTTGTGTGTGGGGAGAGAAATAGGACTTTTTAGGACTAAAAAATTTCATTGTATAGACTGAAGCGTCCCCCCCTTCTCCTCTTTTCTCTTTTGTATAGTTGGATGTCTAGTGCAGAGAGATCATTTTTTTGCATTACATGGAGCACATGAATATTCCTTGATATTTGCTGGGTCATCCTATTGCTGGAAAGCTTCTCTCTTTTGTAGTTAGCTTATCTTTTGTATTTGGGTAGGATGTCCTTGATGCTCTTTAATATGTTGTTTTATTTATAAAAAAGGTATTGATGGAATATTTATACTGTTTGGCAGTAAAATGAATTTTATTTATAAAAAAGGTATTGATGGAATATTTATACTGTTTGGCAATAAAATGAATCACTGAGGGTGCTCGCTACATCGACGAGAGGAAGGTTGTTCAAGCTTGAAAAGAAAGAGAAGTTAAAAGGAAGGGTTGAAGAGGGTCTCCTATCACAATCCCTTCAATGTTTAAGTCAGAAACGGCTTGAGTCAATAAGAGCATAAATTGATAGCACTTCGTGAATAACAGTAGACATACCTGAATTTGGTGCTAATTGTCTTATTTATAGTTTGAATACTAGAACTAGAATAAATTTATGACAGATAATTGAAAGAAAACATCATTGCTTTCCCTTTAGGAAACGTTTTTTACTGTGATGGTGTACTAGGCATTAAATGCCTATCACATATCATTAAATGGGCGTCACTTAGTATTAAATGTGTTAGGCGGATAAGAGGATTGTACGCGATGTGACCTAAAGGGTCTGTACAAGTGTCTCATCTGTTTGCCATTTGTAAGGGTGGGTTTTCACTAAACGTAATGAGGTAGTAAGAAACAGACTAAATCCATTATTCAAGAGTATTTAGGGTCAGGATCGAACAAGTACAACCTTTCTAGTAGCGGAGCCCATTTCTTGTTGATTGGTTGAGAATGCTTTCCCCGAGCACTCGCGCCTCAATGCGTTGTGTTTGGGGATCTTACCACGTGTCATTAATATTTTCTGTACCAACATTATGCCCCCATTTTGGTCGAGGAATCATTTCCCGAGCAGAGTACAAGAAAAAAGGTATAACGCTAACCTCATTTACTCAGAACCTTTTCGTATCCCTTTTTCTGCCATTTCGATTTGACTGTGTCACTTCATGACTGGTTACTTTGTTCGCACATCATGGTGCGTGGAAAACCTCTTTAACTTCAGGCGGGTATGGCCTGGGGCATCGTGCTCGAAACCTAAAAGGCCGCTTGCCAAATTTATGTCATTTCAAGTGGCTGCAGTATGCGATTTTCCCGCTCGTATCCTTATTTCGACTTTTCATGCATTCACCAAGACAGATATATTATCTCTGTAATTGTTAACCTTTTAGGAGGTTTTCTTTCTCTAACCCTGCATCTGCAATCACATGTTTCTGAATCTTGCTTCATTAGCGTTCAACCTTTAGGTTTTTTTTGGTGAGTGCTTGGAACTCTTCCTTTTTTCCGTTTTCATTCCATTGGGTCGGAATGGATAGATTGTCAGACGAAATAAGAGTCGAAGGGGGATTTGAGAGATTCAAATAGAGGTTTAACATTTCTGCTAGTGTTGAGATTAGGTTTGGGGAGGAAGGCAAGCGTGAGATAGGCCTTTTTTCCATTGTTGTCATAATTGAAGGGGGGCTTAGATTCCTAATCTTTCATTTCCTTAGACAAGTTTTTCATAGAATAATCTTTCAATTAGGTGTGTAACTCACAATTTCTATAGAATAGTAATTGGTGTAAAAGAAATGAACCGTAGATATGGATTTCATCTTTCTGTTTTCAATTTACTTTACTGTTATAATCTTCAAAAGGTTATGAAGAATGAAAATAAGTGGTACCTCAAGTCCCGACCTGAAAAGGCCCTTGTGCACATGTTATCCGATAATGTTAGGGGGTATGAGTGACTGGTGTGTGGTTTCTGGTAAATGGATGTTCAGACCCAGGAAGGATGACTTCCCCCCAATGACTGCAGCTGCATCAGCGCCAGGTAGGTGACAGTAGCATTTTGCTATAATGCACGTTTTTAGATTTTTGGAGTGAAAAACACTAATTCTTGTTCAATTTTGTATGCAGATGAACGTGAAAGGAAATCCTAGGCGAAAGAGACTCAACCTGACTTCTCTCATATTAAAGAAGTATTAGCTTTCCTCGGCGAGCCAGACACTTACCCCTTTGTGAGGTCGGCGTCCATATTGTTAAACTTCCAGCCCTTCTATTGCTCGTTTGTCACCCCACCGCAGGGCTTTGACATATAGGCTACCGCAGACATCCTACATCAATGGTATAGCTGGACGGACGAGAGGAACTAGATTTTTTTTATAATCGTCATCCTGCTCTACGTCTAGCCACAAATTTCGCCGTTCCAACAGAACAAGAAGAACCAATCGCTTTGGAAGCCTTTCCACTTCAAACAATTAAAGTAGAAATGGCACTAAAACGAGATGTGAAAAAGGCGGTCGAGGAGAGGGTGCGTCAGCGGAAGATTGAGGCTGCAAAGAGATGCGAGAAAGAAGATCAAGGAGGCGAAAAAGGCTGAGCTAGGCAAGCTGATCAAGCAAGAGAGTATAGAAAAGAATAAGAGAGAGAAAGGGGTTTCTATAAAAGAACCCGGTGCAGTTCCAAAAAAGAGTTCTCGAGCGGAAGTGGAGGATCCACAAGCGAAGAAAAAGCAGAAAATCGATTAGTGTCTCGATTGGTCGTCTTGGATCCTCCTGCCCTGGAAGAAGTGTAGCCAAGCATGGTGGGAGATGTCTTGAGGACATCCCAAACGCCTCCTCCTCAACAAAAGGACAAGGCAGCAAGTGGTGAAGGGAGCTCAAGGCAGGTTCCATTAGAAATAGTATTCCGAGGAATCCAGTTAGGGATTCTGTTCCTTAGGCTCCACAGATCTTAATTCCAAGTTTGGAATTTCCATTTGGCCGTCCTTTCTCAATAACCACCCAATTATCCCTTCTTTTGATATGCAAACCACGAGGAAGAATAAAATGGAATTTCTTCATAGTACACTAATGAAGAGCTTGATAACGGTAAGCAAGACATCTTAAGCTTTCCGTATGTATCTTATTTTAAAATTTTTTACGCTTCTCTTTCTTAATTCGTTTGTTTCATTGCAGTCAGCTCTGTACTCCATGGAACTAATCACCAAGTGTAAAAGGTCGATGTAGATGATGCTTACATTAGGGCTTTAAGAGAGAGAGTTGAGGATCTTGAGAAAGAAAAAGCAGAATACAAGAGAGAGATCCAAAGCAGTCAACCAAGAGATTGCTACCGCCAAGGAAAAATTAGAGGCCAGTGAAAGGAAGATGAATGCCGCAATGATGCACTTGGCCTCGAAAGATGAAGAGCTGATAGAGAAGATAAAACAACTCGGCAAGGCTCATACAGACATTTCAAAGGCTAAGTCTGAACGAGAGAAAATTATAAAGCGCCTTGGGGAATATCAACAGAATGGACCGAGCTGAGAAGGAACAACAAGAAATTGAAGCTCGAGCTCAGAAATGAGACCGCTAGAATGCTGGAAATGAGAGATGCGCTAAACGCTTCCGAGTTCAAGATGGTCGAGGATCTTGAAGCGCAGTTTAATGACTTCGTGAAACAGATAGAGGATGCGAGGAATGAATACTTTCTGAATGATTGGGAGGTGGCTATGCAAAAATTAAATTTGGATTCCGCCTCCTAAACATACAGAAGAGTTCTATTCTTCAATCCAGACTGTCTGATTCTGAAGTTCAGCTTCGATCGAGATCTCTGAACTCCTAACGTTGAAGAATTGATCGAGCAGCTTCTAGAAGAAGGTGCGGTCGAGATCTTAGAAGAGGCCCCCCGAGGATGTCCTTGCCTAGAGTACAGATGAAGCCATCGCTGAAGTTAACAAATCAGTTGAAGCTGAGCTTAGCAACGACAAATTTGCGCGGGACAAGCACGAATGATCTTTGTCTTTCTTTCATTGTAATCATGGCCAGTTTATGTATTAATAAAAATTTTTCTTTGTTTTCTACAATGTTCTATTTCTTGTATTTTAAAGTGTTTTGCCAATTATCACCCAATAGATTGTCGTGATGAGTTCTACAATGTAAAACTCCACTTTCGTGATATGAAGTTCCCCTTCGCTTATTGACTCATTTTAGCAGTCTTCTTAACTAGCTTAATTATGCTTTGATAATTAATGGAAGATTGGCTAAGTGAAGCTTTTAGAAACAGCCTTTACTTTGCTTTTTTATGGACCCATTCTTGTTAAAAAATAGAAAGTTAATGGGTTGTGGTATTTGTGTAAATCTCACAAAGTATCCAAGGTATCACTATATCTAACGCGGTCAGGATCTCACACAAATTTTCAAGTTGATATAAACTCGTATGATTTGCTTATAAATATGTTTGCCATTACATATGTTGTGTTCTCGACCATAAGTAATATAATCAAGACCATGTGGCTTTTTTGTGTAAATGAAAAACTAAACTCCTTTTGCAAGATAACTCAGTTGTAGTATTAAACCGATCAAAAATGCGGGTTGCTTAATTTAATTCAGTTGCCTTTCTTTGATAAGAGATCAACTTGTCCATTTATTTCTTTGTTAATATAACTTAGTTGCCTTACTTCGTTAAGAGATCAACTTGTCCGTTATATTCCAAACTATCACCATACCATCGAGCTTGTAAACCTTTATGAATTAGATGATGCCGACCACGAGTAATATGGTCAGGGTTGACTGTGGGCTGTTATGCGCAGGAACCCAACTGTGGAAGTGCTACCTTGTAATGACAAGTTTGCCAAGGGAATCACGTACAAGAGACGTGGTTGGAGAGAGGGGAGTTGAAGTAGTCAAAGAATTCCAGCTATGTGGAGACGAAGATTTTTGTTTTCAGTTATTTCCTCTTGTTTTGTTCCTACTTTTTAGTTATTTATTTAGCACGTTGTTATAGTGGCTCTGTTGTTTACTCAGCATGTAGTTGTAGTGGCTTCTACTTTGTAGGAAGCAGTTATTCTCCTTTGTGTACTTGAGCTGGAATTCTGAATGGAATGGGAAGTCTTGAATTTCGATATGTAAAGTTTTTCATTGAGAGATCGACGGGTTCTCTCATTTAACGAGCCCTTTTTTTATTTTTTTATTTTTACAATTCACCATAGGTCCTAAGGGAAGGAAGTCTAGAAAACATTGCCTGCCTCATACCTCGCAGATTGATTTTGCCATCAATCGTCCTGTAACTCAATCCCAGACGTGGGACCATAACAATTTGATATCAGAGCCAGAAGTTATGGGCGATTCATCTAATAGCCCACAAAAGCAATTTGAGATTTTCATGAAAATGTATCAGGAAGATTGTCAAAGAGACCGAGTGGAGCGGAGCAACTCTTCGCCCATATTGAAGAGCTCTCAAAGGACTTGGCTGCCACTCGGGTGGAAGGGCAGCAAGGTGATACAGGGAGTGTTAACCGCAGGCAACGAGACCAAGGTCAAGAACCTAACCAAGTCGAAGCCAGGATGCAAGCCCCATGATATGGGTGACTCGAATTTCCCATTTATGATGGTAAACATGACCTGCTAGCCTGGTTGAGCCGTTATGAACACTACTTCCGACATCAACGAATTCTGGAGGAGGAGAAAGTGGTGATTGCCTCTTATCATCTCGATGGGGATGCACAAGTATGGTTTCTGAAACTAGACAGAGATCGACCAAGGGTTACTTCGGAGGAGTTCAAACGATACTGTCACCTTCGGTTTGGACCAACTATTCAAGGCAATAAAGTGGGGGAGCTTGCTAAGCTGCGTCAGCTGGGCACAATGGAAGACTATCAATGCCAGTTTGAACAATTAGCTGCCAGAGTTGGACCACTCACCATCGAGCAGGAAGTCGAGATATTTATCAGTGGCTTACAAGAGTACATAGCGGTGGAGGTGGAATTACACAGGCTTCGGGATCTGATTGGTGCAATGAGCCTAGCGCGGCTTTTTGCAAGGAGAGGAGACCTAAAAAGACCCATATCAACATCAGCAAAGCCAACGCCAAGCACCATAGCCAATTCCCCAAATCAGAGAAACTTCAAGCACCTAACCAGAGCAGAGATGGAGGATTGAAGGGCAAGAGGGCTGTGTTTTAATTGCGATGAAGTCTATACCAAGGGCCACAAATGCAAACGGCTATTTTGGCTTGATGGTGTTGAAGAATCTCTACAAGGTGACAAGGAAGAAGGAGAAATCGAAGGAGAATCAGACCCAGATATCTCGCTGTATGCCATCAACGGCAAAACGACAGGGGGTCGAACCATAAAAGTCCAAGGAATTAAGGGGAATCACTCCTTGATGCTGCTAATCGACATCGGAAGTACCTATAATTTCTTGGATTCAAGCTGGGTCAGCAAATTAGGGCTACTATGGGAGCCGATAGAGAAACTTTAGGTCATTGTGGCGAATGGCAACACACACAGAAGTCTAGGTCAGTGCTGTGGGGTTTTGCTTACCTTGAATGGAATTGATGTGGTGTTGGGAATGCAATGGTTGCAATTGTTGGGTCCCAATATTATGGGATTTTAAATCTCAAACAATGACTTTTAAAAAGCATGGTAGAGTTCTGGAACTGCAGGGAATTGATAGTTTGTCTTCAGCAGATGCACAACTAAAAGTCATCGAAGTGGCATCAAATTCTGATGAGGAATTGAACCAGCTTCTCATAGAGTTCGCATCAGTATTTCAAGAACCCAAAGGGCTTCCTCCTGCCCGAACTCATGACCACCACATCAATTTGGAGCCAGGAACTACCCCAATAGCGGTCAGACCCTATCGATATCCACATGCACAAAAGGATGAAATTGAAAAGCAGTGCCAAGAGATGTTGGAACGTGGGATTAAATGGCCTAGTCAGTCTCCTTATTCTTCTTGTTTCTAAAGCTAATCATAGTTGGCGGTTTTGTGTGGATTACAGGGTTTTAAACTCAAAAACCATTAAGGATAAATTTCCCATACCGGTGATCGATAAGCTCTTGGAAGAATTACATGGAACTAAATACTTCACCAAGTTGGACCTTCGCTTCGGATACCACCAAATCCGAATGCATGCAGCGGATGTGGAAAAGACAGCTTTTCGAACTCATCATGGCCACTTCGAATTCCTGGTTATGCTATTTGGCCTCACCAACGCCCTAAGTACCTTCCATGCTTTAATGAATGAGGTATTCCAATCCTACCTAAGAAAGTTCATTCTTGTGTTTTTTGATGACATTCTTGTCCATGGTAAGTCTTGGGCAAATCATTTAGAGCACCTCCGGCAAGTTTTCATTTTGTTCCAGAATCACTAACTTTTCCTAAAACGCTCCAAGTGTCTCATTGCCCATCAACGAGCCTATTTGGGACACTTCATCTCAGACAAGGGAGTTGCAGTAGACTTAAGTAAGATTGCTGCAATGAAAGAGTGGCCAAAACCGAGCCCAGTGAAAGGATTGCGTGGATTTTTGGGGATCACAGGGTATTATCGAAAATTTGTACAGGATTATGGCACCATTGTAGCTCCTTTGACTGCCATGCTGCGCAAAAACTCCTTCCAATGGACAGAAGGAGCTTCAAATGCCCTTGAGCAATTAAAAACGGCCATGATGTGTACCCTAGTTTTGGCTTTAGCAGACTTTACCAAGTTATTTATTGTAGAATGTGATGCTTCGGATTCCAGAATGGGGGCAGTTCTTCAACAAGGTGGCCAGCCCATTGCTAATTTCAGTAGACTTTTGGCTTCTTGCTACAAAGGACTACTAGCCTATGAGAAAGAGCCCATCGGTTTGGTTAAAGCAGTTCGGCATTGGCGAGCCTGCCATTGGGGACAACAATTTCTTATCCGTACAGACCATTACAACCTTGTTAAAGGAGCCCAATAATATATAAGAGTAGGGGTCTCAACCTCAAAATTTAGGTGTTAAGGTGAGGGACGTTTATCTTTTACATGGGGGAGTGACTTTTATCACGGCTGATGTGGGACATCTAACAGCCCCCCTTACGTTGGTTCGCATGGACATAGGCTCAACGTGGACAATGGTGAGGCTCAATTTTGAAAATCCGCTCTAATACCATGTTAAAGGAGCCAACAACATATAAGAGTAGGTGCCTTAATCTCAAAACCTAGGTGTTAAGGTGAGGGATGTCCATCTCTTACATGGGGGGATGATTTTTATCACGGGCCGCCGATGTGAGACAACATCTAACAAACCTAAATTCTTGTTGGAATAGCGAGTCATTATGTCACCTCAGCAACATCGGCTAAGCAAATTAATGGGGTTTGATTTTCAAGTGGAATGTAATGCTGGCAAACATAACACAGTGGCAGACGCCTTATCCTGTCGCCTTGAAGAACAGTAGCCTATTCTTGCTTCCATTTCCACGCCCCAATTGGCCCCTTTGATTCCATCCGCCAGGAAATTCATCAAACAGAACTGTTATTGCAACTTGTATGAGGAATCCAACTGGGTGAAGCTGTCGGTCCTTGGAAATATACGGATGGCCTCGTTTTCTTTAAAAAAAGAGTTTACTTACTCCCATCTTCTCCACTTTTTACTACCATCATCTCTTCAATTCATGGCAACAATCATGAAGGTTACCAGAAGACTTCATCGAATTGTCCGGGACTTCTATTGGAAGGGAATGAAAATCGCCATTCAAACTTATGTACAGCAGTGCTTGACTTGCCAATGCCATAAATCCAAACACTTGCATCCAGCGGACCTTCTTCAACCTCTACCAGTTCCTCTCCAAATATGGTCTGACATCTCCATAGATTTTATTGAGGGCTGCCCACTTCACAAGGGAAGAAGGTCTTGCTAGTTATGGTTGATCATTTTTCTAAATATTCCCATCTTTTGGCACTTTCTCATCCTTATGTAGTGGTGAGTGTTGCTCTGTTGTTTTTTGATATTATCGTCAAACTCCATGGCTTGCCAGAAACGATTGTAAGCGACAGGGATGTTACATTTACTTGTTCTTTTTGGATTGAATTGTTTCGTTTAAGTGGCACTGAGCTTACAGTCAGCTCAACCTATCTTCCCCAAAGTGATGGGCAAGCTGAAGTTGTGAATCGCACCATTAAAATATATCTCCGTTGCTTCACTAGTGATCATCCTCATCGTTGGCTCCAATGGTTGTCATGGGTGGAATACTGTGATAATATCAGCTATCATTCCTGTCTGAAGGTCACTTCATTCGAAGTTGTTTATGGGTGCCCTTGGCCAAAAATGCTCTCTTATTGTCCAGGTTTGGCTAAACTTGAAGTGGTGGATCAAGCGTTAAAAGCGCGAGACATGGTGCTTTTAGACCTACAAGATCGCCTTCTACAGGCTTAAAATGCCATGAAGGCTATTTATGATTCCAAGCATCGTCCAGTTCATTATCAAATTGGCGACCTCGTGCTTCTCAAACTTAGCCAAAAATGCTCTCTTACTGTCCAGGTTTGGCTAAACTTGAAGTGGTGGATCAAGCGTTAAAAGCGCGAGACATGGTGCTTTTGGACCTACAAGATCGCCTTCTACAGGCTTAAAATGCCATGAAGCCTGTTTATGATTCCAAGCATCGTCCAGTTTATTATCAAATTGGCGACCTCGTGCTTCTCAAACTTTAGCCCTATCACCAAATTGGCTTAACTCACAAGAGGTATTCTAAGCTCTCTCCTCGTTATTATGGACCTTTTCCAATTATTGCTAAGGTGGGTAGTGTGGCCGACAAGCTCGCCCTTCCCCCTACTTCGAAGTTACATTCTGTATTTCACTCTCTTGTCTGAAGCCTTTTCACGGTACATCCGTTCCTATTGAGCCTTCCTTACCCACGCTTTCCAAGGGAGAAATCCATGTAACTCCACAGGCTGTTCTTGATTCACGAATTCACAAGGGTCAGCCTCAAGTGTTGGTGCATTGGGAGGGGTTATCCCCCGCTGAGTC
The DNA here is from genome assembly GCA_003260245.2 of Sideroxylon spinosum. Lineage (NCBI taxonomy): Eukaryota > Viridiplantae > Streptophyta > Magnoliopsida > Ericales > Sapotaceae > Sideroxylon > Sideroxylon spinosum. The sequence goes on along the minus strand of QLOD02086492.1, from coordinate 10,115 downwards.
TTCACGGGAAGATAATCCTTCCTTTCGCAGCAGATGCCCTTCTTTTGTGCTTGAGGACAAGCACAATTTTAATGGCGGTGGTGTTATGCGCAGGAACCTAGCTATCGAAATGCTGTCTTGTAATGACAAGTTTGCCAAGGGAATCACGTATAAGAGACGTGGCTGGAGGGAGGGGAGTTGAAGTAGTAAAGAATTCCAGCTGTGTGGAGATAAAGATTTTTGTTTTCAGTTATTTCCTTTTGTTTTGTTCCTATTTTTTAGTTATTTATTTAGCACGTGGTTGTAGTGGCTCTGTTGTTTACTTAGCATGTAGTTGTAGTGGCTCCTACTTTGGAGGAAGCAGTTATTCTCCTTTGTGTACTTAAGCTGGAATTCTGAATGGAATGGGAAGTCCTGAATTTTGATATCTAAATTTTTTCATTAAGAATTTGAACGGTTCTCTCATTTAACGAGCCCTTTTTTTGTTTTTTTTTTTACAATTCACCATAGGTCCTAAGGGAAAGGAAGTCTAGAAAACATTGCCCGCCTCATACCTCGCAAGTTGATTTTGCCATAATCGTCCTGTAACTCGATCCTAGACGCAGGGCCATAACATGGGCCTATTGTAAGCGTAGATAATTGCCCAATCAACATCAACTGAGATTTTTTATGGTGAGTTTTTTGTTAAACAATTGTAATAAATGCCCGACCTCAGAAAACGAGGTTAGAAAAATGTGAGTCCTTTCTCATGAATTTGAAATGCTTTTCTTTTGTAAGATGATGCAATTTTAAATGTGATTTGCTCCCCATAATTAGCATTGAGTGAATCAGTGAGTGAATCCCCCTCTCTGGACCTCCACTAGATAACCTGGTAGGGGAATCCTTGTATGATCACAATTGGGTAAACCCAGTCGACAATCCCCGTATGAACCATAACTGGGTAAACCAGTGGGGCAATCCTTGTATAAACCACCACAAACCGCAGTGTAAACTAGTGGGGCAATCCTTGTATGAACCACTACTGGGTAAGTCAGTGGGGCAATCCGTGTATTTCGTGCATATATTTGGAATTGCTTTCCGTACTGCCGACCTGTAAAGATCTTTAAAAACAGTACATGCATGAGTTTATAATCATGGAATGCAAAGTCTTACATGTAGAATAACTTTAAATGTGCAATGTTCCACGACGTCTTGATGGGTCGCCCTCCAAGTTGGTAGCCGGTATGCCCCGTTCCCGAGCACTTCTATCACACGGAATGGTCTTTCACGGTTAGCCTCGAGTTTTCCTTCTGTTTGGTCTTTTCTGGCACCTATTAGCTTCCTAAAAACGTAGTCGTCGGCCTTGAATTCTCGGGTCTTGACGATTTTGTTAAACTTTCTTCTTGTCTCACTCTGGTAGTTTGCTAGTCTGGTTACAGTCAATTCCTTTCTTTCATCAATGAGGTCAAGGCTTATTCTCATCATACCATTATTTCTCTCTTGGTCAAAAGATTGTGTGTGGATGGTCGGTACCAACCTCCAGTGCAATGCCATAAGCAAGCGAAAACGGGGATTCCCCGATTGACCTCCTTGGGGTTGTTCTGAATGTCCAGAGTACCGTTGGGGGCTTATCCACCCATCTTCCTTTAGCCGCCTCAAGTCTTTTTTTAATACCACTGAGGATGATCTTGTTTGAAGTTTCAGCCTGTCCATTGCTTTGGGGGTATGCAGGTGTTGAGTAGACATTCTTGATTTAATACCTAGAACAATATTCCTTAAATAGAGCACTATCAAATTGCGTTCCATTGTCAGAAACAGGTGTCTTAGTCTTACTGTACCTCGTGATGATATTCCTCCACACAAAGCGGATGGTGTTTGCGTCTTTGATGTGGGCCAGTGGTTTTGCTTCTACCCATTTGGTGAAATAATCTGTGTTAACCTTTAACCATTTCCTGTTTCTAGTAGTAATAGGCAGTGAACCAATGATGTCTAACCCCCATAGTGCAAATGACCAAGGATTGGTGAGTGGAGAGAGTTCCCGAGCAGGCTGCTGAGGGATTAGAGCAAACTTTTGGCATTTTTGCACCTTCTGACATAGGTTTGAGCATCTCGCCCCATCCTCAGCCACCGGTAACCTTAAGTGGTTGCTCTATGGGCCATGGACTTGCCCCTAGTGTGTGCCTCACAGACCCCTTCGTGTAATTCATAAAGAAAAGTTTTGTACCTTGTCAAGGTGAACGCGTAAGAGGTAGAGGCCAGTGAATGATTTCCTGTACAGGTTGTGGTCTGGAAAGAACCAAATTTTGTGGCTTTAATCCTCAGTTTTCTTGTCTCTATCTTGTCCTTTGGGAGGGTTCTCTCTTTCAGATAAGTTACAATTGGTCACCTTTGGAGGCATTCGGCTTTTCTACTTCTTTAAGGAAGACGGTGTCCGTAAGCCTGGTCCTGGGGGTTGCAGCCAATGTTGCCAGGGCATCAACATGTGTGTTGTGATTTCTCTTAATTAGCTCTATCTGAATGACATTGAATCCCTTCAGTTTTAGCGTTGATAACTCCAAATATTCAACAATCCTTGCGCTCCTTGCAGCATGTTCATCACTCAACTGGTTGACCACTAGTTGAGAGTCCGTCTTTGTGATCAAATTTCTGGCAAAGAGACGTCAAGTAATAGCGAGACTGGCCAACAGAGCCTCGTATTCTGCCTCGTTATTAATAGCTTGGAAGCCAAATTTAATTGCAAATTCAATAGTCAACCCCTTGGGTGTCGTCAAAACTACAATACCCCGGCACCCCTTTTGAATGAAGACCCATCGACTTCAATTTGCCATGATGGTGAGGCTGTCTCAGTGCTTGCCTCAACTTTTGAATTGACCTCCGAATGCCACACTTCTTGGATCTGCTCGGGGACTAGATTAGTGAATTCTGCTACGAAGTCCGCCAAGACTTGCACCTTGATTGTGGTCATTTGTACACACTTTATGTTGAACATGCCAAGGGAGACCGCCCACTTGGCCATTCTTTTAGTGATATTTGCCTTTTTCAGCAATTGACCAATGGATTAATCCGTGACAATCTGTATGGTGTGAGCGTGAAAATAGTGGGCGAACTTCCTAGATGTCATTACTAGAGCCAAGGTAAACTTCTCTAGGGGAAGGTATCTTGTCTTTATCCCCTGCAGAGTTTTACTTGCGGAGTAGATGGGTTTTTGTTTTTCTTCTTCCACTGTTAATAACACGACGCTCACTGCTTGTTCTAAGAAAGCTAGATATAACCGCAAAACATCCCCTGGTTGGGGGATTGATAAGATGGGGGCAGTCATCAAGTATTCTTTCAACCTGCCCAGTACTCCGTCGGCTTCTTCATCCCAGGTTACTTTGTTTGCCCCCTTCAATAACTTAAAGAATGGTTGGCACTTATCAGATGCTCGGTTGATGAATCTGCCAAGCGTTGCCACCATTCCTGTAAGTTTTTGAACTTCTCTCTTGGTTCGAGGTGGTAATATAGCTTGGATGGCTTGGGTATGGGATTAGCCTTTATTCCTTGCCTAGTAACTAAGTGACCTAAAAATTTTCCTAAGCTCACCCCAAAGGCGCACTTGACAGCATTAAGCTTTAACCTATATTTGTTGAATGTGAAGAATACATGATGCAAATGTTGGATATGGGTCTCGTGCTTCTTGATTTTTACCACCATATCATCAATATAGACCTCCATACTTTTGCTGAGGTCGTCTTTGAATATCTTGGTCACCAACCTTTGGTATGTTGTCCTAGTATTCTTCAAACCAAATGGCATGACTCGATGGCAATAGATTCTCTTTAGATTAATGAAAGATGCCTTCTCGTCTGACCCATGAAATGGGATCTGATGATATCCCTTGTATGCATCTAGAAAGGATATTCGTGAACTTTCAACTATAAAATCCACAAGTTGGTCTATTTTGGGCGAAAGGAATGGATCTTTTGGACATGCCTTATTCAAGTCCATGTAATTGACACAGATCCTCCATTTCCCATTCTTCTTTTTAACCACAACTGTATTGGCCAGCCATTCAAGGTAAGAAACTTCCTTGATGGCCTCAGCCTCGAGCAATTTGGCGACCTCTTCAATGACATATCTGGCACGCTGGAACGCGGATCTCCTTGCTCTCTGGACTACAGGTTTGACTTGTGACTCATGATTTCAGGAGAAATACCTGGCATTTCTTATGAGGTCCAGACAAATGGGCCAATGTTTTTCAATAGTATTTTCGTGAGTTTTAGCTTCTCCTCGGGTAGCAGGCTGAAGCCAATCAAGAAGTATTTATCATCCTCGGGTTGCCCAATTTTAACTTTTTTCGGGTCCTCAACAGCTTTATTAGCAGGGTGGTCGCTAACGTCATCGATCTTGGGTGTGTTTTTAGGCATCTCTGTAAGTTAGACTTGCTCGGGAAGCGGTTTGGATTTGCGGGCAGCACTGAAGCACTTCTTTGATATGTCTTGGTCCCCCTTGACCTTAATCACTTCATCACCATAAGAGAACTTGAGTACTTGGTGATAGGTTGAGGGGACAGCCTTTAGTGCATGTATCCACGACCTTCCAACAATTGCATTGTAGGAAAATGGTGCACCCACCACTGTGAATTCAAAGTCGTACTCAACTGGACCAGCTCAGACCGGCATTACTACTCTCCCCAGTGGCTAGACTGGGTTCCGCTGGCTCTAGATCTTCTTCCGTCAGGCAAAGTTTCTTAAAAAGATTAAGAAACATTACTTCCTTGGAACTCCTAGCATCTACCAGTATCCGCTTGACATTGAATTCAAACATCTTCAATGTAACCACAAGTGCATCATTATATGGTAGTTGTACCCCGGCGACTTCGTCTTCATGAAATGTAATTCCCTGAGCATAATTTCTTCCGGAGCGTTTGCTCGAGGATCTTGAAACTTTAAGTACTTCGATTGACCGGCCCCAATTTAGTTCTTCTGCTCGGGGACATGTTACTATGCTTTGGGGACGATTTTCCATGTGTATGACATGGCTAATCACTGGTCGCTGAATCTCTCTTCTGGGTCGCGTCCTTGGAAGTGGTTGCGCCTCACTTGAAAAACCTTCCTCCTCAAGATTGTCCTTCTTGTATGATCTCTCGCCTGTGCTCGGAGAGCGTCTTTTGCATTCCCTGTCTTCGTTCTATTAACGAATTCTTTTAAGTGGTCTTCTTTTACAAGATTTTCAAGGAAGTATCTCAGGGAGTGGCACACTCCAGTGCGATGTCCCATAACCTGGTGATACGAGCAGAAGTCCTTGTGATTCTCCTTTTCAGGGTAGTCGGCCAGCTTCTTGGGCCATTGAAAATAAGGTTGGTCACGGATTTTAGGGAGTATCCTGAAGATTAGCTCCTTGAAAACCATGTTTATGGCCTCGAACACTCACTTTTTGTTGTTAGCAGACTCTCTCATCTTTCCTTTGCCTTTCCTGTTTTTGAATGTTGGGGATTTCACTTCTTTTTGTTCGGCCAGCTTCGTCTCATCCTTCATTTTTGCATACTTCTCGATCCGACACTTAAGGTCAGACATGTTCATAACTGGCTTCTTTGTCAATGAAAGTCAGAGTTCATCTCTTTTTTGCAACCCCAATTTGAATGAGGTCACAGCCAATTGCTCAGAATATCCCTTTACCTTATTGTAAAGCTCCATATATCGCTTGGAATACTCTCTCAGGCTTTCAACGTTGTTCTTTTTCATAGTAAAGAGGACATCGGTGGTTTTTGGCTGTTTTGTATTGGCAAAGAATAGCGTAACGAACTCCTTGGCAAGTTGATTCCAGCGTCCAATGCTTCTAGGAGGCAACTTGTGGCACCATTGGAGTATTGTGTCTCCCAAGCTCGACAGGAATACTCTGCACATTAATTCGTCATTGCAGCTCCATAGGATCATCGCTTGCATGTAATGGTGATAATGGGCCAGTGGATCCAATTTGCCATCATAGATGGTAAGCCATGGTGTTTGGGACTTCTTTGGGGGTTTTGCTTCGCAAATCTCCGGAGTGAATGGGGAGGTAGAGATTCTTCCAAGCGCTCTCCTTGCCATCATCCGAGTTTTTTAGTCGGGAGCATCCCACTTGGTGTATTACATTCTCCAGACTTCTTTAGTTTTGCTTGACTCCTTTGCTCTTGGGTAGACCACATCATCGCTGGAAGAGTTTTCGCTAGGCTCATGATGTTTTTCCTGACTGTGGTGCCTCCTTTTGTTTAGAACTTCTTTGTGATGCAGCTTCGACTGCTTTTCTTTCTGCAGCCGTGAGAGCCTTGACTGTCGGGCTCACATTGGACGCATTCTGTCTGGACTAGGACCTAGAACACTTTTCCTGCCTGCAACATCACCACGCTCGGCCCTGGGTTGTCCAACCCCATGGCTTTTTTCCTCTTTGTTATCACCCTGATCCTCTGAATTGGCATCAAGGTGTCAAAACTCTCATTTGAGTTATCAGTACCGGTTTGGATACCAGTTACTGATTTCCCTTTCTCTCTACTCAATTCAAGGAGTATCTCTTCTAGCTTTGCTTGTTTTGCATCTGCTTTTGCTCGCTGCTCCTGCCTTCGTTTGGTGACTTCCGGGTCTTCTACATGTTTTCTTCTGCTAGATTCCAGGCCCCGAGTTCGTATGATCATGTGGATCCTTTCTGTCTTGATGGTATTGTTTCATCTCCCGCATGAGGCAATGGTGGGGGTGTGGTGGAGCCGTCAGAAGTCATGGTTGATTGGGTTTTTTTGGATTAAAAATTCTTTCAAGTAATAAGGTATGGGGAATAAAGAAACGTGCCCCACAGTGGGCGTCAAATGTTTGGCAGTAAAATTTATCATCGAACGTGCTTGCTACGTCAATGAGAGGAGGGTTGCTCAAGCCTGAAAAAAAAAATAGTTAAAAGGAAGGGTCGAGAACGGTCCCCGACCATAATCCCTTTGATGTTTAAGTCAAAAACGGCTTGAGTCAATAAGAGCATAAATTGATAGCACTTCGTGAACAATAGTGAACATACTTGAATTTGGTGTTAAGTGTCATTTTTATAGTTTGAATACCAGGATAAATTTATGACAAATAATTGGGAGAAAATATTATTGAGAGAAAGCCTTTTACTGTAATAGTGTGCTAGGCATTAAAGGCCCATCGCATATCATTAAATAGGATTCATTTAGTATTAAATGCATGTGAGGCGGATAAGAGGATTGTACGTGATGTGACCTAAAGGGATTGTACAAGTGTCCCATCTGTCTACCACTTGTAAGATTAGGTTTCACTAAACATAACGAGGTAGAAAGAAACGAACTAAATCCATTATTCAAGAGTATTTATTGTCAGGATCGAACAAATATAACATTTCTAGTAGTGGAGTCCATTTCTCGTGTTTTGACTGGTCGGGAATGCTTTCCCTACGCCTCAAGGCGTTGTGTTCGGGGATCTTGCCACGTGTCATTCATATTTTTTGTACTAACAAATACCCTTTTTGATAATCAAACAAGCTAAAATAACTTCAGTGGGATATTAGTAACTTGATCTTGAGATATACATTGATTAACATAAACCTATTTTTGGAGGAATGAGGTTTTATGCTATTATATATTGAGACTACTGGTGAGAGAACTAGGCATATTGATACTTCTAAACCTATTGCTTTTTATATTTTGCAGGCTCTCAAGTTGGATGGGAAATATTTGTTGGGTCGTCCTGTGCATCTTAATTTGGCAAGGGAAAGGGGCTCCTACACTCCATTTAGCAGGTATTACTGCATTTCCCACCTAAATTCAAGAGTTTCCCGAGTTATTAAGTTTTATAAATTTAATAAATTACCAAAAATCATAGGAAGGAAAGAGATTCGTACGAGAAGGGAGGGAAAGTCCAAGGGCAAACAATATTTGTTCGTGGTTTTGATAAAGGTGGTGGGGAGGAGAAGGTAATTTTCGCAAGGATGTTTCCTCTAGCACTTGTTCCTTCTCGTTGTAATGTTTTTGTCTTGTGCATAACATATATGGACGGCAGGTTAGGAATGCACTAGAAGAGCATTTTGGTACTTGTGGGGAGATAACAAGGTTGTCCATCCCAAGAGAGTTTGGTGGGGATGAACCTAAAGGGTATTTACGTTCTTTCCTTACTTTCCTTTAAATTTGAATCTTGTCTTATACGTTTCAAATTTTAATGCATAATATGTTGAAGTAGATTATAATAAATTATTTATGCTATAGTGTGGTGTGCATTTGATATTTTAAAATAAATTGATAATATTTAAAATGCAGCACATATTTTGCATGCACTGCGAATATTGCACACATGTTTCTGATTCATTTTTCCTTGGCTGATGTCAAGAGTCGTGAATACCATTTGCCTATTGTTGATAACTAGTTTACCATCTCTTTTTATTGCAGGATTGCTTACATCGAATTTAAGGACTCTGACAGTTTCAACAAAGCTCTAGAACTCAGCGGATCTGAACTCGAAGGTTATGCCTTGACAATTGATGAGGCAAGACCAAGGGGTGGTGGACGAAGCGGTGGTAGAGATGGTGGTGGTCGGTTTGGCGGAAGAGGTGGCCGGAGTGGTGGTAGAGATAGTGGTGATCGATTTGGCGGTAGAGGTGGTCGTGGCCGCTTTGGAGGTGGTAGAGGACGTGGTATGTCCAACAAACCAAGCATGGGTGCTGCCGGTACAGGTATGTTGGGCTTCGTACTGGTTTCAGTCATATTTGATGAGTGGGGTTAAAATTTGGATTGGTTTTAATTAATTCACAAACTCAACTCTGTAGCACGAAGTCACTATTTAAACTATTCTTTACAGTTTGGTTCTTTATAAGTAATTATAAAACACCAACCAACCACCCCCCCCCCCACCGCCCCCGGAGGGGTTTTTCCTTCACTTCCTTCCCTCATGTTTTTATTGCTTTGCCCTTTTGTTCTGATTGTTTGTATCATATGATACTGTTGCAGGGAAGAAGACAACATTTGATGATTGAGTAAAAGCCTTTAGCATGGAGGAATTTTGAAGATGGCATTTTTGAGTTTATTTGCCTTATTTCTTTCCCTGTTTCATTTGTGACTTTTCTTTTGGTGAGATTTAGGTGCCTGATTTGATTCAACAACTTTTATGGGTGTCTTTGAAAGCAATATTGCTAAAACATAAAAAGAACTTATTTACTTTACTTGTCAAGTTATTGCAGTGGACTCTTCTTATTGCTATTTTATTATTTGTTATTGATTGGTATGCTTCAGTTCTTTTGGTTATTGTTGTCTGTGATCATGCAATTGACATTTTTGTTTTAAAAAAAAAAAAAGAACGAAATAAAAATTGATAATTAGTTAGGGAAACATGACCAATATATATATATATATATTGTTTGTAGCAAGCAGAAAGTGCTTGGCTAAATCTGTTGAATGTTGATGGAACCTACCTTCCACCGTCAATTGTACAAACCCAGTTTCGGGGGCCGCCTTGATCATAGAAAGTGTAGTCTCAATGAAGTTTTTAAGAGAGATTTTTTTTCTCGAGTTGGGGAGACCCCCAGAGACCATGTAACAGAGGCTTTTTTGACTATCAACTTGAAATCTCTGATCTCCCTTTTAGATGTATTATTGGTTATCACCTTATGCCAATAATAATTGAATGAATGAATTCAACAGGTCTTTTTGCAATTTATGAAGACCAAACTTCAGATGAATTAATGCCTCCATCAAACTCTTTTTTTAGGTTTTTTTGATGGTCGTAAATTATTGCAAATGTAGTTTATCATGGTACCAAGGAATTGACTTGATCTTGTGCTAGGTTGGTCAAGTTTATTGAGCTTCACAATATTATTTGTTATTATTATTATTATTTTTTATCACTTTCAGGAGCTCATCTCCAGGGAGCTCAAGTTGTTTATTTATTTTTTCTTCTACATTTTTCTTTTACACAATCAAGTTTATCAAAACTATTCAACCTAAGACAGAAGTATTAAATTATGTTCAAGTATGGTATAGTTGCGTAAAACTCCGCCTATGTTAGGGTATCCTTGATATAGTCGGTCCCAAGCTCGAGTAAAGGAGGAGGGTTGTACGTTAGGTAGTCGATAGCAAGCACAATATTTAGTCGGATTTTTTTATGGATTTGAGACCTAATGAAATTTCGTGGGGGCGTCCCCTACTTAGCGAC
>QLOD02086396.1:0-23744 GCA_003260245.2 Sideroxylon spinosum | reverse complement strand
TCCAAGTAGTCTTTTGCTATGCTATCTACATCACCTAATGATGTAATAATTTTCTAGGGAATTCGTCTTATTACAATATTTTTTAAAACATATTATAGTAAAAAAACGGAGTTACGTAGTAAACGTTATGTCCGATTCAAAATTTAAGAACCGCACGGGCATAACAACGCCCCTTGTCGTAAGTAGTCTTATGCTATGCTATCTATATCATCCAATGGTGTAATAACTTTCTTGGGTCTTCATCTCATTACAAGTTTTTTGGAAACATTTTATAATAGGAAAACGGAGTTATGTACCAAAAGTTATTATCGATTTTAGATTTAACCACCGCGCGGGCATAACGAAAACCCTAGGTCTCCAAGTAGTCTTTCGCTATTCTTTCTATAGCAACCAATGATGTAATAATTTCCCAGAGCATTCATCATAATACAAGCTTTCCAGAAACATATTACATTAAAAAAATAGAATTATGTAGCAATAGTTACGTCCGATTCAAAATCCAAGGACCACGCGGACATAACGACGCTCTAAGGTTATAAGTTATCTTAAGCTATGCTATCTTTATCATCCAATGGTGTAATAATTTTCCTGGGCCTTCCTCTCATTACAAGCTTTCCAGAAACAATGGAATCTTCTTCTAATTTCAAAAAGTTAACTGAAAGTCGTTCTTTGAAAAAAGAAGAGGAAATCATACCAGCTTTGAGGGTATGGAGCCACCATCAAGTTTTATAACAAGAAAACGGAGTTACTTAGACAAAGTTATGGCTGATTTACAATTTTAACGACTGCGAGGGCATAACGATGGCCCTAGGTCTCCAAGTAGTCTTCCGCTATGCTATCTACATCACCCAATGATGTAATAATTTTCCAGGGCATTCGTCTTACTACAAGCTTTCCACAAACATATGAGAGTAAAAAAACAAACTTACGCAGCAAAAGTTATGTCCAACTCAAAATTTAAGGACCGCGTAGGCATAACGACGCCCTTGGGTCGGAAGTAGTTCTACGCTATGCTATCTATATCATCTAATGGTGTATAATTTTTCTGGGCCTTTGTCTTGTTACAAGCTTTTGGGAAACCTATTATAATGAGAAAACGGAGTTACATAGCAAAGGTTATGGTCGATTTAGGATTTAACGACCGCGCAGCCATAACGATGACCTTAGGTCTCCAAGAAGTCTTCCGCCAAGCTATCTACATCACCCAATGATTTAACAATTTCCTAGGGCCTTCATCTCATTACAAGCTTTCCAGAAACAGATCACAATAAGAAAACGGATTAAGGTAGCAAAAGATATGGTCGATTTAGGATTTAACGACCGTGCGGGCATAACAACGACCCTAGGTCTCTAAATAGTCTTCCTCCATGCTATCTACATCACTCGATATGTAATAATTTTCCAGGGCCTTCGTCTCATTACAGGCTTTTTGGTTGCTTAATATAATAAAAAATAGAGTTATGTGGCAAAAGTTATGTCTGATTCAAAATTTAAGGACCGCGCAGGCATAACGACGCTCTTGGGTCGCAAGTAGTCTTACGCTATACTATCTACATAATCTAATGGTGTAACAATTTTTGTTGGCCTTCGTCTCATTACAAACTTTTTAGAAGATTTCAAAACAAGAAAACTGAGTTATGTAGCAAAAGTTAGGGCCGATTTAAGATTTAACGACCGCGCGGGCATAACAACAACCCTAGCTCTCCAAGTAGTCTTCCGTTATGCCATCTACATCACCCAACGACGTAACAACTTTTCAGGGCATTCGTCTTATTACAAACCTTCCAGAAACATATTATAGTAAAAAAATGGAGTTACATAGCAAAAGTTATCTCCGATTCTAAATTTAAGGACCGCGCGGGCATAACGATGCCCTGAGTCGCAAGTTGTTTTAGACTATACTATCTATATCATCCTTTGGTGTAATAATTTTCCTGGGTCTTTTTCTCATTACAAGTTTTCTGATAAAATTTTATAACAAGAAAACGGAGTTACGTAGCTAATGTTATGGCTGATTTAAGATTTTAACGATCGCACGGGCATAACGACGACCTAAGGTCTCGAAGTAGTCTTCCGCTTTACCATCTACATCACCCAATCATGTACCCATTTTCCAGGGCATTCGTCTCATTATTAGCTTTCCAGAAACATATTATAATAAGAAAACAAAGTTACATACCAAAAGTTATTGTCGATTTTAGATTTAACCACCGCGCGGGCATAACGATGACCCTAAGTCTCCAAGTAGTCTTTCGCTATTCTATCTATATCACCCAATGATGTTAGAATTTTCCAGGGCATTCATCTTAATACAAGCTTTCTGGAAACATATTACAATAAAAAAAAGGAGTTACGAAGCAAAAGTTAAGTCTGATTCAAAATCTAAGGACCGTGCAGATAGAACGACGTCCCTAGGTCACCAAGTAGTCTTAGGCTATGCTATCTAATCATCCAACGATGTAATAATTTTCCAGGGCATTCGTTTTAATGCAATCTTTCCAGAAACATATTATATCAAAAAAGTAGAGTTATGTGGTAAAAGCTATGTCCGACTCGAAACTTAACGATCACGCGGGCATGACGACGCACTAGGTCGCCAAGTAGCCTTACACTATCCTATCTATATCAGCATATGCTGTAATAATTTTCTTGGGCCTTTGTCTCATTACAAGTTTTTCAGAAACATATTATAATAAAAAAACGAAGTTACGTATCAAAAGTTATGGCCGACTTAAGCTTTACCGACCGTACGAGCATAATGTCGAACCTAGGTCTCCAAGCCATCTTCCGCTAAGCAATCTACATCACCCAATCATTTTAAAATTTCCGATGGCCTTCATCTCATTAGAAGATTTTTGAAAACAGATCATAATAAGAAAACGGAGTAACGTAGCAAAAGCTATGGACGATTTAAGATTTAACAACCGCACGGGCATTACAATGACCCTAGGTCTACAAGTAGTCTTCCTCTATGCCATCTATATCACCTGATGATGTAATAATTTTCCAAGGCCTTCATCTCATTACAGGCTTTCTGGATACATAGTATAGTAAAAAATGGAGTTACATAGAAAAGGTTATGTCCAACTCAAAATTTAAGGACCGCGCAGGCATAACGATGCGCCTGGGTCGCAAGTAGTCTTATGCTATCCTATCTATATCATCCAATGGTGTAATAATTTTCCTGGGTCTTCGTCTCATTGCAAGCTTTCCGGAAACATTTTATAATAAGAAAACGGAGTTACGTAGCTAAAGTTATAGCTGTTTTAAAATTTTAGCGACCGCGCGGGCATAACGATGACCTTAGGCCTCCAACTAGTCTTCCACTTTGCCATCTACATCACCCAATGATGCACCCATTTTCCAAGGCCTTCGTCTCATTACAAGCTTTACCGAAACATATTATAATAAGAAAATGAAGTTACGTACCAAAAGTTATTGTCGATTTTAGATTTAACCACCGCGTGGGCATAACGATGACCCTAGGTCTTCAAGTGGTCATTCTCTATTCTATCTATAGCACCAAATGATGTAATAATTTCCCAGGGCATTCATCTTAATACAAGCTTTCCAGAAACAAATTACATTAAAAAAACAGAGTTACGTAGCAAAAGTTACGTCCGATTCAAAATCTAAGGACCGCACGGAGATAAAAACGCCCCTAGGTCATAACTAGTCTTACGCTAGGCTATCCATATCATCTAATGGCGTAATAATTTTCCTGGGCCTTCGTCTCATTACAAGCTTTCTGGAAACAAATGATTATAAGAAAACAGAGCTACGTGGCAAAAGTTATGGCCAATTTAAGATTTAACGACCACGGAGGCTTAACGACATCCCTAGGTCTCCAAGTAGTCTTCCGCTATACTATCTACATCACCCAATGATGTAATAATTTTCTTGGGCATTCGTTTTACTACAAGCTTTCCAGAAACAAATTATAATAAAAAAACGGAGTTACGTAGTAAAAGTTATGTCTGATTCAAAATTTAAGAACCGCGCAGGCATAACGACGCCCCTAAGTCGCAAGTAGTCTTACGCTATGCTATCTATATCAGTTAATGGTGTAATAATTTTTCTGGGCCTTCGTCTCTTTACAAGCTTTCCAGAAACCTAATATAATAAGAAAACGGAGTTACATATCAAAGGTTATGGCTGATTTAAGATTTAATGACCGCGCGGGCAAAACGATGACCCTAGGTCTCCAAGAAGTCTTCCGCTATGCTATCTATATAACCCAATGATGTAATAAGTTTCCAAGGCCTTCGTCTCATTACAAGCTTTCTGGAAACATATTGTTATAAGAAAGCAAAGTTACGTGGCAAAAGTTAAGGTAGATTTAAGATTTAACGACCGCGCGGGTAAAACGACGATCCTAGGTCTCCAAGTAGTCTTCCACTATGCTATCTACATCACCCAGAGATGTAATGATTTTCCAGGGCATTCATTTTACTACAAGATTTCCGAAAACATATTACAGTAAAAAATGGAGTTACGTAGTAAAATTTATGTCTGATTCAAAATTTAAGGACCGCAGGCATAACGAGGCCGCACGGTAGCAAGTAGTCTTATGCGTTGCTATCTATATCATCTAATGGTGTAATAATTTTGCTGGGCCTTCGTCTCATTACAAGCTTTCCAGAAACCTATTATAATAAGAAAACGAAGTTACGTAGCAAGGGTTATGGCCAATTTAAAATTTAACAACCGTGCGGGTATAACAATGACACTACGTCTCCAAGTAGTCCTCCGCCATGCTATCCACATCACCCAATGATGTAATAATTTTCCAGGACATTCGTCTCATTAGAAACTTTCCAAAAACACATTATAATAAGAAAACGAAATTACGTATCAAATGTTATGGCCGATTTAAAATTTAACGAACGCGCGGGCATAGCGACGACCTTTGCTTTCCAAGTAGTCTTCCGCTATACTATCTACATCATCCAAAGATGTAATAATTTTTCACTGCCCTTGCCTCATCGCAAGCTTTCCGGAAACATATTATTATTAGAAAATGGAGTTACATAGCAAAGGTTATGTTCGATTTATGATTTAATGACCGTGCGGGCATAACGACGATCCCAGGTCTCCAAGTGTTCTTCCGCCATGCCATCTACATCACCCAATGATGTAATAATTTTCCAGGACATTCATCTTATTACAAACTTTCCAAAAACACATTATAACAAAAAAATGGATTTATGTGGCAAACGTTATGGCCAATTTAAGATTTAACAAACACGCGGGCATAACGACGGCCTTTGTCTCTTTACAAACTTTCCAGAAACATCTTATAACAAAAAAATGGATTTATGTGGCAAACGTTATAACCGATTTAAGATTTAAAGACCGTGTAGGCAAACCGGCGACCTTTGCTCTCCAAGCAGTCCTCCACTATACTATTTGCATCATACAAAGATGTAATAATTTTTCAGTGCCTTTGTCTCAATGTAAGATTTCTGAAAACATATTATAACGAGAAAACGAAGTTCCTTAGCAAACGTTATAACCGATTTAAAATTCAATGACCGCGCAAGCATAATGATGACCCCCAGTCTCCAAGTAATCTTCCGCTATGCAATGTACAGCACGCAATGATGTAATAATTTTCTAGGGCCTTCGTCTCATTACAACCTTTCTAGAAACATATTATTATAAAAAAAACGGAGTTACATAGCAATGGTTGTGGTCGATTTAAGATTTATTGATCACGTGGGTATAACAACGACCACAGGTCTACAAATAGTCTTTCGCAATGCTAACTACTTCACTGAATGATGTAATAAATTTTCAGGGCCTTCGTCTCATTACAAGCATTCCAGAAACATATTAAAATGAAAAAACGAAGTTACATAGCAAAAGTTAAGACCGATTTAAGATTTAACCACCACGCGGGCATAACGACACCCCTGCTCTCCAAGCAGTCTTCCGGTATACTATCTGCATCATCCAAAATGTAATAATTTTTCAGTGCCATCGTCTCGTCGCAAGCTTTCTGGAAACATATTATAATAAGAAAACGGAGGAATGTAGCAAACGTTCTGTCCGACTTAAAATTTAATAGTCGTGCGAGCATAACGGCGCCCCTGGGCCTCCAAGTAGTCTTACGCTATGGTATCTGTATCATATGACGATGTACTAATTTTTCAGGGCCTTCATCTAGTCGCAAGCTTTCCGAAAACATATTATAACAAAAAAATAGAGTTACATGAGAAAAGTTATGGCCGATTTAAGATTTAACTACCACACGGGCATAATGACGACACTGGGTCTCAAAGTAGTATTCTGCTACGCTATCTACGTCACCTAATGATGTAATAACTTTCTAGAGCCTTTGTCTTATTACAAGATTTCCAAAAACCCACTATAATAAGAAAACAAAGTTATGTAGCAATAGTTATTTCTGATTTAAAAATTAATGACCACGCGGGCATTATGACACCCCTGCGTTTTCAAGTAGTCTTATGCTATCTGATCTGTATCATCCAATGATGGAATTATTTGTCAGGACCTTCATCTCATCGCAGGATTTTCAGAAACATATTGTAACAAGAAAACGGAGTTGCGTAGTAAAAGATATGTCCGATTTAAAATTTCACGACCGCGCGGGCATAACGATGCCCCTAGGTCTCTAAATAGTCTTACGCTATGCTATCTGTATCATCCAATGATGTAATAATTTTCAAAGGCCTTTATCTCATCGCAGACTTTCTAAAAACATATTATAATCAGAAAATGGAGTTACACAGCAAAGGTTATGGCCGATTTAAGATTTAACGACTACGCAGGCGTAGTGACGACCCCAGGTCTCCAAGTAGTCTTCCGCCATTCTATCTACATCACCCAATGATGTAATAATTTTCTAGGACCTTTGTCTCATTACAAACTTTCCAGAAACACATTATAATAAGAAAACAGAGTTACGTAGCAAACGTTATGGCCAATTAAAAATATAACGAACGCACGGGCATAACGACAACTTCTACTCTTCAAGCAGTCTTCCGCTATACTATCTGCATCATCCAAAGATGTAGTAATTTTTCAATGCCTTCGTCTCATCGTAAGCTTTTCAAAAACATAATATTATTAGAAAACGGAGTTACGTAGCAAAGGTTATGGCCAATTTAAGATTTAACGATCGCACGGGCATAAGGACGACCCCAGGTCTCCAATTAGTTTTTCGCTATGCCATCTATATCACCCAATGATGTATTAATATTCTAGGGCCTTCAGCTCTTTACAAACTTTCCAGAAACATATTATAACAAGAAAACAGATTTACATAGCAAAGGTTATGACCGATTTAAGATTTAACGACCGCGCAGGCATAACGGAGACCCTTGCTCTCCAAGCAGTTTTCCGCTATACTATCTGCATCATCCAAAGATGTAATAATTATTCTGTGCCTTCGTCTCATCGCAATCTTTCGGAAACATAATATAACGAGAAAATGAAGTTACGTAGCAAAAGTTATGGCCGATTTAAAATTTAACGACCGCACGGGCATGACAACGACCCCTGGTCTCCAACTAATCTTTCGCTATGCTATGTACATCATCCAATGATGTAATAATTTTCCAGGGCCTTTGTCTCATTACATGCGTTCTAGAAAACATATTATGATAAGAAAATGGTGTTAAGTAGCAAAGGTTAAGGTCGATTTAAGATTTAATGGTCATGCAGGCATAACGAAAACCCCAGGTTTCCAAATAGTCTTCCGCCATGCTAACTACGTCACCTAGTGATGTAATAAATTTTCGGGGCCTTCGTCTCATTACAAGCTTTCCAGAAACATATTATAATAAAAAAATGGAGCTACATAACAAAGGTCATGGTCGAGTAAAGATTTAATGATCACACGGGCATGACGACGACCCCAGGTCTGTAAATAGTCTTCTGCAATTCTAACTACATCACCGAATGATGTAGTAAATTTCCAGGGCCTTCGTCTCATTACAAGCATTCCAGAAACATATTATAATAAGAAAACAAAGTCACGTAGCACAAGTTAAGGCCTATATAAGATTTAACCACCACGCTGGTGTCAAGACACCCCTGCTCTCCAAGTAGACTTTCGATACACTATCTGCATCATCCAAAGATGTAATAATTTTTCAATGCCATCATCTCATCGCAAGATTTCCAGAAACATATTATAATAAAAAGACGGAGTAAGTAGCAAACGTTATGTCTGATTTAAAATTTCACGACCGTTATGTCTGACAACCCTAGGTCTCCAAGTAGTATTATGCAATGCTATCTGTGTCATCCGATGAGGTAATAATTTTCCAGGACATTCGCCTTAATACATACTTTCTAGAGACATATTATAAAAAGAAAACAGAGTTACGTAACAAAGGTTATTGCCGATTTAAGAATTAAAGACCACGCGGGTATAACGACGACCCCAGGTCTCCAAGTAGACTTCCTTTATACAGTTTTCTTCACCCAATTATGTAATAATTTTCCACGGCCTTCATCCTGTTACAAGCTTTCAAAAAACACATTATAATAAGAAAACGGGTGACGTAGCCAAAGTTATGTCCGATTTAAACTTTAATGACCGCGCGGCATAACGACGCCCCTAGGCCTCCAACTAGTCTTACGCTATGCTATTTGTATCATCCAATGATGTGCTAATTTTTCAGGGCCTTCGTCTCATCGTAAGCTTTTTGGAAACATATTATAATAAGAAAACGGAGTTACATAGCAAAAGTTATGGCCGATTTAAGATTTAACGACCGCGCGGGCATAACGACGACCCTAGGTCTTAAAGTAGTATTCTACTATGGTATCTACAACACCCAATGATGTAATAACTTTCTACAGCCTTAGTCTTATTACAATATTTCCAAAAACCTATTATAATAAGAAACGGAGTTACGTAGCAAAAGTTATGTTCGATTTAAAATTTAATGACTACGCGGGCATAATGACGGCCCTGGGTCTCCAAGTAGTCATATGCTATGCGATTTGTATCATCCAATCATGGAATTATTTTCAAGGGCCTTCCTCTCATTGCAAGCTTTTAGGAAACATATTGTAATAAGAAAAAGAAGTTACGTAGCAATAGGTATGTCCGATTTAAAATTTCACAACCGCACGGGCATAACGACGCCCCTGGGTATCCAAGTAGTCTTATGCTATGCGGTCTGTATCATCCAATGATGTAATTATTTTCCAGGGCCTTCATCTCATCCCAATCTTTTTGGAAACATATTGTAATAAGAAAAGGGAGTTATGTAGCAAAAGTTATGGCCGATTTAAGATTTAACAACCACGTGGGCATAACGACGACCCCAGATCTCCAAGTAGTCTTCTGCTATGCCATCTACATCACTCAATGATGTAGTAATATTCCAGGGCCTTCGTCTATTCACTAACATTCTAGAAATGACTTATAACAAGAAAATGGATTTATGTGGCAAAAGTTATGACCGATTAATGATTTAACAACCGCGTAGGCATAACAGCGACCCCTGCTCTCCAAGTAGTCTTCCACTATCCTATCAGCATCATACAAAGATGTAATAATTTTTTTAGTGCCTTCGTCTCGATGGAAGCTTTCTGAAAACAATTATAAAGAGAAAACGAAGTTAAGTAGCAAAAGTTATGGCCAATTTAAGATTTAACGACCGCACGGGCATAACGAAAAGCGCCCGTCTCCAAGTAATCTTCCGCTATGCTATGTACATCACCCAATGATGTAATAATTTTCCAGGGCCTTTGTCTCATTGCAACCTTTCCAGAAACGTATTATAATTAAATAATGAAATTACGTAGCAAAAGTTAAGGCCGATTTATGATTTAACCACCACGCGAGCATAATAACACCCCTGCTCTCTAAACAATCTTCTGATGTACTATTGCATTATAAGATTTCTGGAAACATATCATAATAAGAAAACTGAGTTATGTAGTTAAAGTTATGGCCGATTTAAAATTTAATAACCGCGCAGGTAAAACAACGACCCTAAGTCTCAATGTAGGCTTCTACTACACTATCTACATAACTCAACGATGAAATAATTTTTCCAGTGCCTTCTTCTCATTACAAGCTTCCTTGAAACATATTATAATAATAAAATGAAGTTACAAATCAAAAGTTACAGCCAATTTAAGATTTACCGACCACGCGAGCATAATCTAGACCCTAGGTCTCAAAGCAGTCTTCCGCCAATCTATCTACATCACCCAATGATTTAAAAATTTCCTAGGGCCTTCATCTCATTACAAGCTTTACAGAAAAAGAACATAATAAGAAAATGGAGTGACGTAGCAAAAGAAATGGTCGATTTAGGCTTTAACGACTACACAGGCATAACGACGACCCTAGGTCCCCAAGTAGTCTTCCTCCATGCTATCAACATCACCCGATGATGTAATAATTTTCCAGGGCCTTCATCTTATTACAGGCTTTCTGGATACTTCATATAGTAAAAAACGGAGTTACGTAGCAAAATTTATGTCTGATTCAAAATTTAAGGACCGCGCAGGCATAACGACGCTCCTGGGTCGCAAGTAGTCTTACGCTACGCTATCTATATCATCTAATGGTGTAATAATTATCCTTGGCCTTCGTCACATTTCAGGCTTTCAGGAAACATTTCATAATAAGAAAAACTAAGTTACGTAGAAAATGTTATGGCCGATTTAAGATTAAACGACCGTTCAGGCATAACGACAACCCTGTGTCTCCAAGTAGTCAACCGCAATGCTATCCGCATCACCTAATGATGTAATAATTTTCCAAGACATTCGTCTTATTGCAAGCTTTCCAGAAATATATTATTGTAAAAAAACGGAGTTACGTAGCAAAAGTTATGTCCGAATCAAAATTTAAAGACCGCACAGGCATAACAACGCCCCTAGGTCGCAAGTAGTCTTACGCTATGGTATCTATATTACCTAATGTTGTATTAATTTTCCTGGGCCTTCGTCTCATTACAAGCTTTCTGGAAGCATATTATAATAAGAAAACGGAGTTACGCAGGAAAAGTTATGGCCGATTTAAGATTTAACAACCGCGCGGGCATAACGACGACCCTAGGTCTCCAAGAAGTCTTGTGCTATGCTATCTACGTCACCCAATGACGTAATAATTTTCAATGGCCTTTGCCTCATTATAAATTTTGCAAAAACATATTGTAGTTAAAAACCGGAGTTATATAGCAAAAGTTATTTCCGATTCATAATTTAAGGACCGCGCGGGTATAATGGTGCCCCTGGGTTGCAAGTTGTCTTACGCTATGCTACCTATATCATCCATTGGTGTAATAATTTTCGTGGGCCTTCGTCTCATTACAAGCTTTCCCGAAACATTTCATAACAAGAAAATGGAGTTACGAAACTAAAGTTATGGCTGATTTAAAATTTTAACGACCGCGCGGGCATAACGACGACGCAAGGCCTCCAAGTAGTCTTTCGCTTTGCCCTCTACATCACCCAATCTTGTACCAATTTTCTAGGGCATTCGTCTCATTACAAGATCTCCAGAAACATATTATAATAAGAAAATGAAATAACGTACCAAAATTCATTGTTGATTTTAGATTTAACCACCGCGCTGGCATAACGATGACACTAGGTCTCCCAAGAAGTCTTCCGCTATGCTAACTACATCACCCAATGATGTAATAATTTTTTAAGGCCTTCTTCTCATTAGAAGCTTTCTAGAAACATATCATAATAAGAAAACTGAGTTACGCAGCAAAAGTTATGGCCGATTTAAAATTTACCAACCGCACGGGCATAACGACGACCATAGATCTCCAAGTAGTCTTCCGCTATGCTATCCACATCACCCATTGACGTAATAATTTTTCAGGGCATTCGTCTTATTACAAGCTATCCTGGAGCATATTATAGTAAAAAGAACGGAGTTACGTAGCAAAAGTTATGTCCGATTCAAAATTTAAGGACCGCGCAGGCATAAGGATGCCCCTAGGTCGCAAGTACGCTATACTATCTATATCACCTAATGGTGTAATAATTTTCCTGGGCCTTCGTCTCGTTACAATCTTTCTTGAAACATTTCATAATAAGAAAACTGAGTTACGTATCAAAAGTTATGGCCGATTTAAGATTTAACGACTGCGAAGGCATAACGACGACCCTAGGTCTCCAAATAGTCTTCCGCTATGCTATCTACATCACGCAATGAAATAACAATTCTCCAGGGCATTTATCTTATAAAAATCTTTCTAGAAACAAATTACAGTAGAAAACCGGAGTTACATAGCAAAATTTATGTCCGATTCAAAATTTAAGGACTGTGTAGGCATAAGGACACCCCTATGCTATCTATATCAGCTTATGGTGTTGTAATTTTCCTGGGCCTTCGTCTCATTATAGGTATTCTGAATACGTAATTTTCCTGGGCTTTCGTCTCATTACAGGTTTTCAAAATTTAAGGACTGCGCAGTTATAACAGCGCCCCGAGGTCGCAACTTATCTTACACTATGCTATCTATGTCATCCGTTGGTGTAATAATTTTCCTGGGCCTTCATCTCGTTACAAGCTTTTCGGAGACATTTTATAATAAGAAAACAAAGTTGCGTAGCAAAAATTATGGCGGATTTAAAGATTACTGACCGCACGGGCATAACGACGACCTTAGATTTCCAAGTAGTCTTCCGCTGTGCTATCCACATCACCCAATGACGTAATATATTTTCTGGGTATTCGTCTGATTATTATATTTAAAAAAATAGAGTTACGCAGCAAAAGTTATGTCCGATTCAAAATTAAGGACCACGCAAGTATAACGGCATCCCTGGGTCGCAAGTAGTCTTATGCCATGCTCTCTATATCAGCTTATGGGCAATCATCTTATTACAAGTTTTCCAGAGATATATTATACTAAAAAAAGGTGTTACGTAGAAAAATTTATGTCCAATTCAAAATTTAAGGACCGCGCAGGCATAAGACGCCCCTGGGTCGTAAGTAGTCTTACGCTATGCTATCTATATCATCTAATGGTGTAATAACTTCCTTGGCCTTCGTCTTATTAAAAGTTTTCCGAAAACATATTATTATGCGAAAACAGAGTTACGCAGCAAAGGTGTTGGATGATTTAAGATTTAACAAATGATGACCCTAGGTCTCCAAGAAGTCTTCCGCTATGCTAACTACATCACCCAATGATGTGATAATTTTCCAATGCCTTCGTCTCATTACAAGCTTTCTGGAAACATATCATAGTAAGAAAATTGAGTTACGTAGCAAAAGTAATGGCCGATTTAAAATTTACCGACCGCGCGGGCATAACGACGGCCCTTGATCTCCGAGGAGTCTTTCACTGCGCCATCCACATCAACCAATAACATAATAATTTTCCATGCCATTCGTCTTATTACAAGCTTTCCAGAAACATATTAAGTGAAAAAACAGAGTTACGTAGAAAAATTTATGTCTGATTAAAATTTAAGGACTGCACAGGCATAACGACGCCCCCGGGTCGCAAGTTGTCTAACGCTATGCTATCTATATCATCTAATGGTGTAATAATTTCCTTGGCCTTTGTCTTTTTAGTTTTCCGAAAAGATACTATTATAAGAAAACAGAGTTAGGCAGCAAACGTTTTGACCGATTTAAGATTTAATGAAAGTGCGGGCATAACGATGACCCTAGGTCTCCAAGAAGTCTTTCGCTATGCTAACTACATCACCCAATGTTGCAATAATTTTCCAAGGCCTTCGTCTCATTACAATCTTTCTGGAAACATATCATAATAAGAACACTAAGTTACATTGTAAAAGTTATGGCCGATTGAAAATTTACGGACCGCATGGGTATAACGACGATCCTAGATCTCCACGTAGTCATCCGTTGTGCTATCCACATCACCCAATGACGTAATAATTTTTCAGGGCATTCATCTTATTATAAGAAATCCAGAAACATATTATAGTAAAAAAAATGGAGTTACATAGCAAAAGTTATGTCCGATTCAAAATTAAGGACCACGCAGGCATAACGACACCCCTAGGTCGCAAGAAGTCTTACGCTATGCTATCTATATCAGCTTATGTTGTAATAATTTTCTTGGGCCTTCGTCCCATTACAAGATTTCTGAAAACATATTATAATCAGTAAACAGAGTTACGTAGCTAAAGTTATGGCCGATTCAAGATTTAACGACCGCGCGGGCGCAACTACAATCCTAGGTGTCTAAGAAGTCTTCCGCTATGGTATCTACATCACCCAATGATGTAATAATTTTTGAGCGCCTTTGTCCCATTCCAAACTCTCTGAAAACGTATTATAATAAGAAAACGGAGTTGTGTAACACAAGTTATGGCCAATTTAAGATTTAATGACCGCGCGGGCATAACTATGATCCTTGGTCTCCGAGAAGTGTTTCGCTATGCTATCTACATCATCCAATGATGTAATAATTTTTCAAGGCCATCATCTCATTACAAATTTTCTAGGAACATATGATTATAAGAGAAAGGAGTTACGACATAAAAGTTCTGGCCGATTTATGATTTAATGACCGCGCAGTCATAACGACCCTAGGTCTCTAAGTAGTCCTCTGCTATGCTATTTAAATTACCCAATGAAATAATAATTTTCAACGGCATTTGTCTTATTACAAGTTTTCCAGAGACATATTACAGTAAAAAAATGAGTTACGTAGAAAAATTTATGACCGATTCAAAATTTAAGGATTGCACAGGCATAAGACGCCCCTGAGTCGCAAAGAGTCTTACGCTATGCTATCTATATCATCTAATGGTGTAATCACTTCCTTGGCTTTTATCTTATTACAAGTTTTCCGTAAACATATTATTGTACGAAAACAGAGTTACGCAGTAAAAGTCTTGGCCAATTTAAGATTTGACGAACGCGTGGGCATAACGATGACCCTAGGTCTCCAAGAAGTCTTCCGCTATGCTAACTACATCACCCAATGTTGCAATAATTTTCCGACGCCTTCGTCTCATTTCAAGCTTTCTGAAACATATCATAATAAGAACACTGAGTTACGTCATAAAAGTTATGGCCGATTGAAAATTTACCAACCGCATGGGTATAACGACGATCCTAGATCTCCACGTAGTCATCCGTTGTGCTATCCACATCACCCAATGACGTAATAATTTTTCAGGGCATTCATCTTATTAGAAGAAATCCAGAAACATTTTATAGTTAGAAAAAATGGAGTTTCGTAGCAAAAGTTATTTCGATTCAAAATTAAGGACCACGCAGGCATAATGGCACCCCTGGGTCGCAAGTAGTCTTACGCTATGCTATCTATATCAGCTTATGGTGTAATAATTTTCCTGGTCCTTCATCTCATTATAAGATTTCCGGATACATATTATAATCAGTAGACAGAGTTACGTAGCTAAAGTTATGGCCGATTCCACAATGCTCTCTATATCACCCAGTGATGTAATAATTTTTTAACGCCTTTGTCTCATTCCAAGCTCTACGGAAACATATTATAATAATAATAAAACGGAGTTACGTAACACAAGCTATGGCCGATTTAAGATTTAACAACCGCACGGGCATAACTACGATCCTTGGTGTCCAAGAAGTCTTCCGCTATGCTATCCACATCACCCAATGATGTAATAATTTTACAAGGTCATCGTCTCATTACAAATTTTCTGGGAACATATGATTATGAGAAAACGGAGTTACGTCGTAAAAGTTATGGCTGATTGAAAATTTAATGACCGCGTGATCATAACGACCCAAGGTCTCTAAGCAGTCCTCCGCCATGCTATTTACATCACCCAATGAAATAATAATTATCAAGGGCATTCGTCTTATTACAAGTTTACCAGAGGCATATTACAGTAAAAAAATGTGTCATGTAGAGAAATATATGTCCGATTCAAAATTTAAGGACAGCGCAGGCATAAGACGCCCCTGGGTCGTAAGGGGTCTTACGCTACGCAATCTATATCATCTAATGGTGTAATCACTTCCTTGGCCTTTGTCTTATTACAAGATTTTCGTAAACATATTATTGTACGAAAACAGAGTTACACAGCAAAAGTCTTGGCGGATTTAAGATTTAACGAACGCGCGGGCATAACGATGACCCTATGTCTTCAAGAAGTCCTCCGCTATGCTAACTACATCACCTAGTGTTGCAATAATTTTCCAAGTCCTTCGTCTCATTTCAAGCATTCTGGAAACATATCATAATAAGAAAACTGAGTTACGTAGTAAAAGTTATGGCCGATTGAAAATTTACCCACCGCACGGGTATAACGGCGACCCTAGATCTCCAAGTAGTCATCCGTTGTGCTGTCCACATCACCTAATGACATAATAATTTTTCACAGCATTCATCTTATTACAAGAAATCCAGAAACATATTACAGTAAAAAAAAAACGGAGTTACATAGCAAAAGTGATGTCCGATTCAAAATTAAGAACCACGCAGGCATAATGGCACCCCTGGGTCGCAAATAGTCTTCTGCTATGCTATCTATATTAGCTTATGGTGTAATAATTTTCCGGGCCTTCGTCTCATTACAAGATTTTTGGAAACATATTATAATCAGTAAATAAGTTACGTAGCTAAAGTTAAGGCCGATTCAAAATTTAACGACCGTGCGGGCGCAACTGCAATCCTAGGTGTCTAAGAAGTCTTCCGCTATGCTATCTACATCACCCAACGATGTAATAATTTTTTAGTGCCTTTGTCTCATTCCAAGCTCTCTGGAAACGTATTATAATAAGAAAACGGAGCTACGTAACACAAGTTATTGCCGATTTAAAATTTAACGACTGCGCGGGCATAACTACGATCCTCGGTGTCCAAGAAGTCTTCCGCTATGCTATCCACATCACCCAATGATGTAATAATTTTTCAAGGTCATCGTCTCATTACAAATATTCTGGGAACATATGAATATAAGAAACGGAGTTACGTTGTAAAAGTTATGGCTGATTTAAAATTTAATGACTGCGCGATCATAACGACCGTAGGTCTCTAAGTAGTCCTCCGCTATGCTACTTACATCACCCAATGAAATAATAATTTTCAAGGGCATTCGTCTTATTACAAGTTTTCTAGAGACATATTATAGTAAAAAAGGGTGTTACATAGAAACATTTATGTCCGATTCAAAATTTAAGGACCGCACAGGCATAATACGCCCCAGGGTCGCAAGTAGTCTTACACTATGCTATCTATATCATCTAATGGTGTAATAACTTCCTTGGCCTTCGTCTTATTAAAATTTTTCCGAAAACATATTATTGTACGAAAACAGAGTTACGCAGCAAAGGTGTTGGACGATTTAAGATTTAACGAACGATGACCCTAGGTCTCCAAGAAGTCTTCTGCTATGCTAACTACATCACCCAATGACGTGATAATTTTCCAATGCCTTCGTCTCATTACAAGCTTTCTGGAAACATAACATAGTAAGAAAATTGATTAACGTAGCAAAAGTTATGACCGATTTAAAATTTACCGACGGTGCGGGCATAACAACGGCCCTTGATCTCCAAGGAGTCTTTTGCTGTGCTATCCACATCAACCAATAACATAATAATTTTCCATGCCATTCGTCTTATTACAAGATTTCCAGAAACATAATAAGTGAAAAAATGAAGTTACGTAGCAAAATTTATGTTCGATTAAAATTTAAGGACTGCACAGGCATAACGACGCCCCTAGGTCGCAAGTTGTCTTACGCTATGCTATCTATATCATCTAATGGTGCAATAATTTCCTTGGCCTTCATCTTTTTAGTTTTCCAGAAACATATTATTATAAGAAAACGGAGTTAGACAGCAAAAGTTTTGGCCGATTTAAGATTCAATGAACGTGCGGGCATAACGATGACCCTAAGTCTCCAAGAAGTCTTCCACTATGGTAACTATGTCACCCAATGTTGCCATAATTTTCCAAGGCCTTCGTCTCATTACAAGCTTTTTGGAAATATATCATAGCAAGAACACTGAGTTACATAGTAAAAGTTATGGCCGATTGAAAATTTACCGACCGCATGGGTGTAACGACGATCCTAGATCTCCACGTAGTCATCCGTTGTCCTATCCACATCACCCAATGACGTCATAATTTTTCAGGGCATTCATCTTATTACAAGAAATCCAGAAACATATTATAGTAAAAAAAATGGAGTTACATAGCAAAAGTGATGTCAGATTCAAAATTAAGGACCACGCAAGCATAACGGCACCCCTGGGTCGCAAGAAGTCTTACGCTATGCTATCTATATCAGCTTATGGTGTAATAATTTTCCTGGGCCTTCGCCTCATTACAAGATTTCCAGAAACATATTATAATTAGCAAATGGAGTTACGTTGCTTAAGTTATGGCCGATTCAAGATTTAACGATCGTGCGGGCGCAACTACAATCCTAGGTGTCTAAGAAGTCTTCCGCTATGCTCTCTACATCACCCAATGATGTAATAATTTTTTAGCGCCTTTGTCTCATTCAAAGCTCTCCGGAAACGTATTATAATAAGGAAATGGAATTACGTAACACAAGTTATGGCTGATTTAAGATTTAATGCCCGTGCGGGCATAACTACGATCCTTGGTGTCCAAGAAGTCTTCCGCTATGCTATCCACATCACCCAATGATGTACTAATTTTTCAAGGTCGTCGTCTCGTTACAAATTTTCTGAGAACCTATGATTATGAGAAAACAGAGTTACATCGCAAAAGTTATGGCTGATTTAAAATTTAATGACCGCGCGGTCATAACGACCCTAGGTCTCTAAGTAGTCCTCCGCTATGCTATTTACATCACCCAATGAAATAATAATTTTCGAGGGCATTCGTCTTATTACAAGTTTTCCAGAGACATATTATAGTAAAAAAAGGTCTTACGCAGAAAAATTTATGTCTGATTCAAAATTTAAGGACCGCGCAGGCATAAGACGCCCCTGGGTCACAAGTACTCTTACGCTATGCTATCTATATCATCTAATGGTGTAATAACTTCCTTGGCCTTCGTCTTATTAAAAGTTTTTCGAAAACATATTATTGTACGAAAACAGAGTTATGTAGCAAAGGTGTTGGACGATTTAAGATTTAACGAACGATGACCCTAGGTCTCCAAGAAGTCTTCCGCTATGCTAACTACATCACCCAATGATGTGATAATTTTCAAATGCCTTCATCTCATTACAAGCTTTCTGGAAACATAACATAGTAAGAAAATTGAGTTACGTCGCAAAAGTTATGGCCGATTTAAAATTTACCGACCGTGTGGGCATAACGACGGCCCTAGATCTCCAAGGTGTCTTCTGCTGTGCTATCCACATCAAGCAATAACATAATAATTTTCCATGCCATTCGTCTTATTACAAGCTTTCCAAAGACAAATTAAATGAAAAAACAGAGTTACGTAGCAAAATTTATGTCCAATAATGACCGTGCGGTAATGACGACCCTAGGTCTCTAAGTAGTCCCCCGCTATGCTATTTACATTACCCAACGAAATAAAAATTTTCAACGGAGTTTGTCTTATTACAAGTTTTCCAGAGACATATTACAGTAAAAAAAATGAGTTACGTAGAAAAATTTATGTCCGCTTTAAAATTTAGGGACTATGCAGGCATAAGATGCCCCTAGGTCGCAAGGATTCCTACGCTATGCTATCTATATCATCTAATGGTGTAATCACTTCATTGGCCTTTGTCTTATTACAAGTTTTTCGTAAACATATTATTGTACAAAAACAGAGTTACGAAGCAAAAGTCTTGGCCGATTTAAGATTTAACGAACGCGCGGGCATAACGATGACCCTAGGTCTCCAAGAAGTCTTCCGCTATGCTAACTACATCACCCAGTGTTGCAATAATTTTCTAAGGCCTTCTTCTCATTTCAAGCTTTCTGGAAACAAATCATAATAAGAAAACTGAGTTACATAGTAAAAGTTATGACCGATTGAAAATTTACCGACCGCACGGGTATAACGACGACCCTAGATCTCCAAGTAGTCATCCGTTTTGCTATCCCAATCACCTAATGACATAATAATTTTTCACGGCATTCATCTTATTACAAGAAATCCAGAAACATATTATAGTAAAAAAATGGAGTTACGCAGCAAAAGTTATGTCCGATTCAAAATTAAGGACCACGCAGGCATAACGGCACCCCCGGGTCGCAAGTAGTCTTAAACTATGCTATCTATATCAGCTAATGGTGTAATAATTTTCCTGGGCCCTCGTCTCATTACAAGATTTTGGGAAACATATTATAATCAGTAAACGGAGTTACGTAGCTAAAGTTATGACCGATTCAAGATTTAACGACCGCGCGGGCGCAACTACAATCCTAGGTGTCTAAGAAGTCTTCCGCTATGGTATCTACATCACCCAATGATGTAATAATTTTTTAGCGCCTTTGTCTCATTCCAAGCTCTACGGAAATGTCTTATAATAAGGAAACGGGGTTGCATAACACAAGTTATGGCCGATTTAAGATTTAACGATCGCGCGGGCATAACTACGATCCCTGGTGTCCAAGAAGTCTTCCGCTATGCTATCCACATCACCCAATGATGTACTAAATTTTCAAGGTCATCGTCTCGTTACAAATTTTCTGGGAACATATGATTATGAGAAAACGGAGTTACGTCGTAAAAGTTATGGCTGATTTAAAATTTAATGACCACGTGGTCGTAACGACCCTCGGTCTCTAAGTAGTCCTCCGCTATGCTATTTACATCATCCAATGAAATAATAATTTTCAAGGGCATTCATCTTATTACATGTTTTCCAGAGACATATTATAGTAAAAAAAGGTGTTACGTAGAAAAATTTATGTTCGGTTCAAAATTCAAGGACTGCGTAGGCATAAGACGCCCTTAGGTCGCTAGTAGTCTTACGCTATGCTATCTATATCATCTAATGGTGTAATAACTTCCTTGGCCCTCGTCTTATTAAAAGTTTTCCGAAAACATATTATTGTACGAAAACAGAGTTACGCAGCAAAGGTGTTGGACGATTTAAGATTTAACGAACGATGACCCTAGGTCTCCAAGAAGTCTTCTGCTAGGCCAACTATATCACCCAATGATGTGATAATTTTCCAATGCCTTTGTCTTGTTAAAAGCTTTCTGGAAACATAACATAGTAAGAAAATTGAGTTACGTAGCAAAAGTTATGGCGGATTTAAAATTTACCGACCGCGCGGGCATAACGTCGTAGATCTCCAAGGAGTCTTCTGCTGTGCTATCCACATCAAGCATTAAAATAATAATTTTCCATGCCATTCGTCTTATTACAAGCTTTCCAGAAACATATTAAGTGAAAAAACGGAGTCACGTAGCAAAATTTATGTCTGAAAATGACCGCGCAGTCATAACGACCCTAGGTCTCTAAGTAGTCCTCCGCTATGCTATTTACATTACGTAATGAAGAAATAATTTCCAACGGCGTTTGTCTTATTACAAGTTTTCCAAAGACATATTACAGTAAAAAAAATGAGTTACGCAGAAAACTTTATGTCCGATTCAAAATCTAAGGACTGCGCAGGCATAAGACGCCCCTGGGTCGCAAGGAGTCTTACGTTATGCTACCTATATCATCTAATGGTGTAATCACTTCCTTAGCCTTTGTCTTATTACAAGTTTTCCGTAAACATATTATTGTACGAAAATAGAGTTACGCAGCAAAAGTCTTGGCCAATTTAAGATTTAACGAACATGCGAGCATAACGATGACCCTAGGTCTCCAAGTAGTCTTCCGCTATGCTAGCTGCATCACCCAGTGTTGCAACAATTTTCCAAGGCCTTCGTCTCATTTCAAGCTTTCTGGAAAGATATCATAATAAGAAAACTAAGTTACATAGTAAAAGTTATAGCCGATTGAAAATTTACCGGCGTACGGGTATAATGACGACCCTAGATCTCCAAGTAGTCATCTGTTGCGCTATCCACATCACCTAATGACATAATAAATTTTCACGGCATTCATCTTTTTATAAGAAATCCAGAAACAAATTATAGTGAAAAAAAACGGAGTTACGTAGCCAAAGTGATGTCCGATTTAAAATTAAGGACCACGCAGGCATGACGGCACCCCTGGGTCGCAAGTAGTCTTTCGCTATGCTATCTATATCAGCTTAAGGTGTAATAATTTTCCTGGGCCTTCGTCTCATTACAAGATTTCCGGAAACATATTATAATCAGTAAACGGAGTTACGTAGCTAAAGTTATGGCCGATTCAAGATTTAACGACCGCGCGGCGTAACTACAATCCTAGGTGTCTAAGAAGTCTTCCGCTATGCTATCTACATCACCCAATGATGAAATAATTTTTGAGCGCCTTTGTCTCATTCCAAGCTCTCCGAAAACGTATTATAATAAGAAAACGGAGTTACGTAACACAAGTTATGCCTAATTTAAGATTTAACGACTGCACGGGAATAACTACGATCCTTGGTGTCCAAGAAGTCTTCCGCTATGCTATCCACATCACCCAATGATGTAATAATTTTTGAAGGTCATCGTCTCATTACAAATTTTCTGGGAACGTATGATTATGAGAAAATGGAGTTACGTCATAAAAGTTATGGCTGATTTACAATTTAATGACCGCGCGGTCATAACGACCCTGGGTCTCTAAGTAGTCCTCCGCTATGCTATTTACATCACCCAATGAAATAATAATTTTCAAGGGCATTCGTCTTCTTACAAGTTTTCCAGAGACATATTATAGTAAAAAAAGGTGTTACGTAGAAAAATTTATGTCCGATTCAAAATTTAAGGACTGTACAGGCATAAGACGCCCCAGGGTCGTAAGTTGTCTTACGCTATCCTATCTATATCATCTAATGGTGTATTAACTTCCTTGTCCTTCGTCTTTTTAAAAGTTTTCCAAAAAACATATTATTGTACGAAAACAGAGTTACGCAGCAAAGGTGCAGGACGATTTAAGATTTAACGAATGATGACCCTAGGTCTCCAAAAAGTTTTCCGCTATGCTAACTACATCACCCGATGATGTGATAAATTTCCAATGCCTTCGTCTCATTACAAGCTTTCTGGAAACATATCATAGTAAGAAAATTGAGTTATGTAGCAACAGTTATGGCCGATTTAAGATATACCGACCGCGCGGGCATAACGACGGCCCTAGGTCTCCAAGGAGTCTTCTGCTGTGCTATCCACATCAACCAATAACAAAATAATTTTCCATGCCACTCGTCTTATTAAAAGCTTTCCAGAAACAAATTAAGTGAAAAAACGGAGTTACGTAGCAAAATTTATGTCTAATAATGACCGCGCGGTCATGACAACCCTAGGTCTCCGAGTAGTCCTCTGCTATGCTATTTACATTAGCCAATGAAATAATAATTTTCAACGGCGTTTATCTTATCACAAGTTTTCCAGAGACATATTACAGTAAAAAAATGAGTTACGTAGAAAAATTTATGTCCGATACAAAATTTAAGGATTGTGCAGGCATAAGACGCCCTTGGGTCGCAAGGAGTCTTACGCTATGCTATCTATATCATCTAATGGGGTAATCACTTCCTTGGCCTTTGTCTTATTACAAGGTTTCTGTAAACATATTATTGTATGAAAACAGAGTTACGCAGCCAAAGTCTTGGCCGATTTAAGATATAACGAACGTACGGGCATAACGATGACCCTAGGTCTCCAAGAAGTCTTCGCTATGCTAACTACATCACCCAGTGTTGCAATAATTTTCCAAGGCCTTCGTCTCATTTCAAGCTTTCTGGAAACATATCATAATAAGAAAACTGAGTTAC
>QLOD02086310.1:0-17449 GCA_003260245.2 Sideroxylon spinosum | reverse complement strand
ATTAGATGTATAGTTTAAATAGACGCTTATTCCATCAGTAAAATTCGCAATTGACATTGTTATATATATATATATATCCTATAACTATAATTTTGATTGCTATTATAGAAAAGATACACAAACAGCTTTTTCTATCGATATATAAGATATTTACTAACAATCATAGTTGTTACTAAAACATGCTATGGTAACAAAAAAATTTCATTGTTATAATTTGAAATTTTCGTTAGTATATAGATAAAATGCACTAGTGATTTTTGCATTGCTCGCTTTTGGATTCACTAACTACTTGTAGTTGTCACGATATGACAAACATATACTATCACCATTAATTTCATCACAATTAGAAATTATTTTTTATTGGTAATTTTGATTGGCCTCAAATAGAAATATATTGAATTAATCCAATTCAATTTGATGCAGAGATTTTAGATAAAAAAATGATAAAAATCTAAAAATTTATTGCATTAATATAAATATGTACTAAACAATGTCTAAAATATAATTTAAGTTAAAAACAATTCGAACCATGTCTAAAATATAATTTAAATAAAAACAATTCAACTACATAATATTTTGTAATGAAATAAATCCTAAATAAAATCTAAAAAGATGTCATATATAACTAAAATAACTTTGGAAAAACACTCCAAAAGTCTCATTTCTTAATAGGTTCGGTTCCTAGGTCAACAAAAGTGTAACTGGAAGAAAAGAAAATGAATTAACAAAATGATAAATGAAAAACAATTATATTCCACTATAAAGTGAATAATGATTGAAAAAAATAACACGAAGAGAGTATCTTATAGTGATGTAGTTTATAATTTTATCACTAAAACTTTAATGAGATTGATGAGTCATAGATTTTTTTTCTATAACATACAAAAAATATTTATTATGAATTAGTGTATTTATCCCATTTTAGGTGGAATTATTGACAAATAAAAATAATTTAAAATGTGTGACAACATTAATTGCTGAATAGTTTGTATTATTCCCATTTTAGGAGGAATTGTTGACAAATGAAAGTAATTAAAAATGAGGTATAACAATATCTTTCTATCACAATAGGAGAAAGGAATTCCAGAATGTTAGGGAGATTTTTGGGCGAAGTGAGCAAAGGCTCTTCACTGCTCGTAACTTGAAATGCCAAACCTAAAGCATAACCTAAGGCTCATTAAATCGGAACTACCATAGCGTTCCCAACTTGGATGTATCTCTCTTTGACTGGACCAAAAAGCTTATAGTAGTTTGGAAATCCATATAACCTTGTATTCTCTCAAATTTTCAATACTCTATCTTGTTGAGTATGTAAAATAGTCTGATTGTGTGGCTTTGCCCGAATAACAACTGTTGGCACTGTCTATCCCATCATAACAAAGCAAATGGTTTGGATAAGATTCCTACCTTAAAACTTGCTGCACAATTAGGGACCAAAAGCTCTTTGGAAGGAAGGTAAACCATTTCTACATTTGGGTCACACCCAACTTTATCATCATCACCAACTCTAAAACCTTTCAAATCCTAAAATTTGCACCCTTCTCATTGGAATTTGGCACACGTGCCAGTAATCATCTGCATTCAATTGAAGAGATTGATGATCAAAAAGGACACATTCCAATGCTTTTGGCCCTATTGCTGAACAACTTAACTGGTCATCCTTCCTTGATCTAGTGAAATGTTAAAATTATCTTCGGTTCATCCTCATATGCATTTCATATCTATCCTCATCATTCGTAAGAGGAGGAAGATTAGAAATAGCATCTCCAAGAAAAAGCTCCTTCTCTAGATCAACTTCCCTCTTTTCATCATAAGCAACAGCATTTTGCTCAAATTTAATAGGAATACCATCTTTCACAACAACATTGTGTGTCGGTAAAGGGTACTGAGGTAATTTTTGTACAAGACAAGCACCCAACATGAAGGCACGCATTCAAAATGGAGGAAGTCCGTAGGCACTAGCTGCCGTCATGTCCATTCATGCTTGATAGTTTATCCTAAAAAGACGACCCGAAGCATATCTTCCAAGCAATCCACTAGCTAACTTAACGATGTCGATGGCATTTTTCACTAATACAAATATAGGTTTTACACAGTTTACAATATCTATGAAAACAACAAGTTATTTGTTTTTGGATCTTCCAAGGGATTATTTTTGTTTCTAAATCGATTGAATCCACTTATGCCTGGACATGGAGGACCTCCAAAAATAACATTAACATTACCCTTTTATTTAAATCCAATCACCACAAACTCCTTTATATGCTCTTGACAATCACCCAAACCATCCATAGGCTTTGAAGTATCTTCATTTGGCCCATATCCATTCCATCGAATCATAAATTATAATCCACATTTTGTATTCTTTTTTGGGTCACCATAACAAATAGCTAAAATCCTATCAACTTCAATCACTTCAAAATCATCTTCTCCATCATTACGACTAGTTTCATCCTCATAATCTTTGTGATCTTCATTTCTTAGAGGATTTGTATATGGTTCTTGTGAATCCTTACTTCTTACTAAGGAGAATAAAGCAGAAAGCCTTTCCCACTCATTCGAAAGAAAAAAAAAAATCTTCTGTAGATTCTTGTTCTCACCTCAATCTAAGGATGATTGTATTTTAAGCTTTCACATGCAAATGCATTTAGGTCAACTACTCCTTTAGTGATAAGTTTGACACAAGACATGTTGGCACCAAGGTCAAGCCCGATTGACATTGCTGACCACTTTGTAAATATGCAATTCAGTAAACCCTTAAGTAAAAGGGCACGTGTTTTAGTTTACCTAGTGAGGCCAGAATTGTAGCCACAAGGAACTTTGAGATTGAACATGAGGGTTTCTAAGTTTTCCTATCAACTGGTTTCTTTTTTAAAAATAGGAAAAAAAATTGGTTTTGAGTTTTGAGTGTGTTGATTATCTAACTAATAAATAAATAAAGTAAATTGTAAAAATTAAGCTAAACAAATTCAAGAAATTAAATTACTTCTATTCTAATTAATGGCAAAGAAAAATTTAAAAATTAAACTAAAATAAAACAATGAAAGGAATAAAACTATGCATTCAAGACAATTAAAGATCTTGATCCAACCTACAAATTTAGGCGGATTTCTTATTCTCTAATTGGATGCATTTTCTTATCCCAATTTATAGCTCACGTATACGAAAAGTAAACTGGAAGATGTCATCGTTACAATAGTAATTTCAAAGCACTATTTTAGAATCATATTTAGGATAAGAAAACTGAAAATATATTCAACAAGTTCGTCTTTGGTCCAAATCTCTTTTTCGTTTATTTTAAAATATGAACAAATTTTTAATCAAGTAACTTCATCAGGGATTTCAAAAAAATATGATCAAGGTTACAAGTTTTCACAAGCTTTTAAAAAGAAAGAAAACGAAGATTCAGAAAAAAGAAACCCTAGAATACAAGATCCACCCATCATTGATAGGTTGAATCAAGAAAACAAACTAGCCTAGCATGGATGAAATAATGAAACAATAAATGAAAAGAGAAAACGAAAAGAAAATGAACTCCATTAATGAAATATGGAACAAACTTGCAATGTGTTGAACTATTCATGAACTTGAATCCATAATATAAACTATAAAAGCTCTCTAAACTACTCTATTTCAATGAAAAAATAGATCTGAAAAAAACATAGAGAAAAGCATACGGCTGCCATTGCAAAATATGTATTTATATGCACGAAATGAAACCCTAAACTTAGTTTTTATTGTGCATTAACAGCGACTACTATTTGTACAGGCCGATAAAGTATCTGAACAGTAAATTTAATATTTGGCTCTAACATAAAAGTTATAGTTCTTCGAGTCTTCTTTCCATCCCAAAATGAATCGCATCAACTGGAGTTGTGAGTGAAAAGTTATGGCCAAAGCACTAACAAGATGTCGTGCTAAATCATATGAAGAATTCTAAATTGTGCAGCTTTGTAAGCTGATTTTAGGATAGATGGAGGCCTCTTCTAGACTTAGGCTATCATAAAATTTGTAGTTAAGAAAGTGTACTTGATTTTAGGTTTTTAAATCACCTCAATTGGATCCTAGAAACTCAAGATATGCCCAAAATCTGATGGAGATTAAGATTTGTCTAGTTTTCCAACCTTGACTTTTAAGCAATATTTCAAGGCATAGACGAACTCAAATTTTTCCCATAATAACTTTCTAAAAATCTTGAGATGTCTACTATAACTTTTCCACAAAATCACTTTTAATTTCTAGAACTTCTTCAACGTCAAAATTGTGCATCTCTCCCAATCCAACAAGCTATTCAAGTGTCTTCTCTACTAAAACTTGCATAAATGAACAAACTATCATAAATAAACAAAATAAAACTAAAATGGACATATTAAAACATAAATTACCAGTATTAGCATGGAAATCCAAGTTTATGATTACCCTTTTCAAGTATAATCATACCCCCCAACTTATACATTACTAGTCCCTAGTAATGAAATCAAACAAAACTAAAAAGAAAACTAAAATAATATATTCTCTTTTCATTGGAATCATGACTATACTTAGCTACGTGCAGCAAACCTTTTAAACTCCTAGATTCCCTATAATCAATGAGTGAAGTCTCGTGAGGGTTTATAGTGAATCTACCCATACAATTCCTAAATTAGTTCGATGTATAGTATAAATCAATCAAATAATTCCTAGTTCAATCTCAATAAAGAACAAGTTGCAAAGTCAAAAAATTGCATATAACATCCCAATGTATGTTAAACTTTCCAACTCTCAACCATTTTAATTTTAAGTGTGCTAATTCATGTCATTCATTCAACTCAGCCACCATGTATACCCAAAAAACTGAAACCTCGACGTCAAATCTCACACAGTTGTCCATTCACAAATGAAATCACTCGAAAAGGGTTACCCTCATGGTTCATACAGGAACGAAATATCAAATAAGTGCAATAAATGCAAGTTAAGAAGTGACTGAAAGAATTAAGATACAGAGTTTTGTATAGCTTCATGAATGGAATGTATTAATGCATAAACAAGAAAACTACTATTAACCACATTATATAGATCAATGCTCTTATAAGTATCCTTCACCTAAAGTCCATTAGGTCTTTACTAGGTTGTATCTTGGCCATAGGGTATTGGTTAGACAAATAAACGATATGAAAAATTAGAGTGCATGTCTAACAATTATAATGATAGTGCAATGAAGTACTACCCAACTTTTCTCCTTTCAACTCCTTGAATGCCAAACATTGAAACTTTATTATTATTTTTTTTTGTTTCTTTTCTTCTTCTTTTCTTCTTTTTATTTTTTTAATGGAACTGGTAATAATGAACTCATCAAATATAATGTCCATTTTTTTTCATTTTTTTTCAGATGTTTTTCTTTTATTCCACCACAAATTTTCAATTACTAGCTTTTCCCTTATACACCTTGTTACAATTTTTACACAAGTATCCCATGACATGCAAGGATTGGCTCATCCATATATCTAAGGTTAAAGGGTGATAAATGTTGCTAAAACAAGAAAATTCATATATATATATTTTTTAAAGGCTTCAAAATAGCTCTAAAGGTAATGTAATCAAAGAAAAGTCACAGGTTTTCAAATGTAAGAAAGATGGCCTTACATCACTCTCTAGGTTAATAACACTTTGTTAGAGGCATTGATCGATACTTGTAAATCAAAAATATTGTCTTGTGCATTTAATACCAAAGTAAAAAAATATGATGAAGCTAATATGTAAGACATTAAGTACAAAACCCTCAAGAACAAAAGATCAAGCTCAAAAGCTCACAAGATATAGGGTTTTAAGTCTCTACCTATGTCTTGCCATACTTGAATGACTAAATCTTATGAACTTAAATCCTTAATACACTTTCATTCAATGGTCTAAAGTGGCAAGTTTTCAGTGCATTAGAAAATTTTATACTCAATTTGAATCAAGTGCCTTATTTAAGATTGAAACAAAATCTTTTTTTATTTTTTTTTATTTTCATGATGAATACCGACTTTAAATCAATTCAAAGGCACACGCAAGGTCCAGTTACGCTAAATCAAGATAACTAAGATTTGAATTATTTTTTTTATGCATGTCAAATCAATTCATCATGCGAACCCTACCCCTAACTTAAAATACATATTGTCTCCAATGTGAGAACCATGAAGCATATGTGGGTTCGTAATGTGTAATAGTGAGTATGAAACAATAGCCATAAGGGGCACAAATAAGAACAAAGCACAAAATAAACTAAGTATGCGCTCATTATTCAGGCCACTTAAGGCATCACCCAATACACCCCAACCTAGATTCTACAGCACTCCTAACAACAACAATTATATGTAATGTACCAATTGGAAGTGCTAGACTAAACAAAAGAGAGACGAAGGATATTACCTCAAAATCTTCCTTATTTGAAGAAACTAAACGAACTACGTAAGAAAAATATTAGAGAGAAACTAAAAATATAAGAAAAATAAAATAAGAAAGATAGTTAGTACAAAGGGAAAATAAAAATAAAATAAATGAAAATAAGAAAGAAAAGCTAAACTAAAAAGAAATAAGAAAATAAAGAAAAATAAATAAGAAAATAAAGAAAAATAAATCTAACCTACTATGTACAAAGGGAATGATGAAAGGTTTATCCAACACCCATTCTATCCCAGGCATCCATAAATGATTTAAGAAATAAGATGTTCTCTTTGAGCCCCCAAAGCATCAAAGGTGAACACTCCTCAGGTATAAAACACACCGAGGTATTAAAGGCCAAATGAGCTTCATAAAACCCCAATTATGGCCAAAGTTTAAATGCATGTGTGAAAATGGAAAGTGTTTGTGTGCTCTCTAGTATCTCTAAGACACCTAAGAAGTCAATGCAAACTATCTTTTTGGTCTCCACCATTTCCCTATATGTGTGGTCAGTCTTAGTCAAAACATGCTTAGTTCCCTCAATAAGATTCTCACTTGGGGTTAGGGCAAAAGAGAAGAGGTGTGTACCATTCTCACTGTCAAGACTATTTGTCACACTCTCAAAGGATGATAAATAAAATTCACTCTCATGATAGTCCTCTTGTTCAAGCCCATGAAATTTAGGTAGCATGGAAAATATTTCTAAGCAAAAGTCAATTCCATAAATGCTGCCCAAATAACCTATGGGTGGGTGGATAGTATCTGGTGAACTAGAATTATAAGGAAAATAATCCATCTTCATGAATTTTTTTTTTTTTAAGAAAATAGCAAAAGAGTAACCTAAACTACCCTAATGAATCAAAACTAAGTTCCCTAGCAACGGTGCCAAAAACTTGATCGCCTCGTAAATATGCGATTGAATAAACCCCCAAGTATAAGAGCGTGCGGTGTAGTTTTTCCTAGTGAGCCCAGGATCATATCGACATAGAATTTTGAGATTGAACACGAGGGTTTCTAAGTTCTTCAGTCAACTATTTTCATTTTTAAAAACCGATAAAGAAAATTGGTTTTAAAATTTGAAACTAGTGATTAACTAACTAATAAGTAAATAAAGTAAATTGCAAAAATTAAACTAAAGTAAAATTCAAGAAATTAAATTACTTCTATTCTAATTAATAAAAAAGCAAGATTTAAAAATTAAACTAAACTAAAACAATGAAAGCAATAAAACTACGCATTCAAGATAATTAAAGATCATGATCTAACAACAAATTCATGTGGATTCCTTATTCTCTAATCAAATGCGTTTTATTATCTCAATTTACAACTCACGTACAGGGAAAGTAAACTGGAAGATGTCATCATTAAAATAATTATTTCAAAACACAATTTTAGAATCACGTTTAGGATAAGAAAACTGGAAAGATATTCAATAAGTTCATCTTTGGTCCAAATCTCTATTTGTTTATTTCAAAATATGAATAAATGTTTAATCAAATAACGTCGTCAGGGATTTCAACAAAATAAGGTTGAGGTTACAAGTTTTCAAAAGCTTTTGAAAAGAAAGAAAAAGTAGATTCAAGAAAAAAGAACCCTAGCATACAAGTTTTACGTTACATTCGAGGATTCAGTCATATCCAATCATCAAATAAAGATCCACCCATCATTAATAGGTTGAATCAAGATAGCAAACTAGCCTAGCATGGATGAAATAATAAAGCATTAAATAAAAAGGGAATGTGAAAAGAAAATGAACTCTATTAGTGAAATACAGAATGAACTTGCAATGTGTTGAAGTATTCACAAACTTGAATCCATAATACGAACTGTAAAAGCTCTCTAAACTAATCTATTTTAATGAAAAAATAATTCTAAAAAAAAACACATAGAGAAAATCATACAGTTGCTATTGCAAAATATATATTTAAATGCACGAAACAAAATCCTATACCTAGTTTTTATCACGTATTAATAGCTACCACTGTCTAGACAGCTCGAAAAGGTGTCCAGACAGCAGATTCAATCTTTGGCTCTAGCGAATAAGTTGTAGCCGTTTGGGTCTTTTGTCCAACCCAAAACGAATTGCTTTAATTGGAGTTGTGAGTTAAAATTTACGGCTAAAATACTAACAGGGTGTCGTATTGAATCATCTGAAGAATTCTGAACTGTGCAACTTTGTAAGCTGATTTCGGGGTAGATTGAGACCTCTTTTGTTCTTGGTCCATCCATGAAAGTTGTAGCTAAAAATGTATACTTGATTTTTAGTTTTGAATCACCTCAATTGGACCCTAGAAACTCAAGATATGCCCCAAATCCTACGGTGATTAGGATTTGTCTAGCTTTTTAGCCCTGACTTTTAAGTAATCTTTCAAGACCCAAACGAACTCGAATTTTGTCCCATAATAAATTTATAAAACTCTTGAGATGTCCACCATAACTTTATTAAAAGTTAGTTTTAATTTCTAGAACTCCTACGTCAAAATTGTGCATCTCTCCCATTCTAACAAGCTATCTGGTGTCTTTTCTACTAAAACCTGCGTAAAAATGCAAATTAACATAAATAAACAAAATGAAACTAAAATGAATATTTTAAAATACAAATTACCAGATTAGCATGGAAATCAAGATTTATGATTACCTTTTTCAAGGCAAAGTCCGGTTAACATTGCTCCATAACCAGAGTAAAGATCTAAAAGGGTCATCTATTTTTTTTTTTTGTGCTCTTTTTTATTGTGAAACCTCTTCATAGTCCAATTTAGCACTGTTTACTACTCTAGTAACATCATTCTCACTTGATATTGTCGAATCCGATTCATTTTCAACTCCTATATTTTCAGTTGGCTAGGTGACAAATGAGAAATACGACAGTAGGTACATCATATCGCAACAATAGTCACAATACAAAATTGTTGCTTGCTTCAGAGAAAAATCTACATTTAAAGGTAGTTGAACAATTTTAAGCTTTTCAACAAGGCAATTTAGAGGGTTATCATCCTTAATTTTAAAAAAGAATACACGCTTGTCATAGATAAAGTTAGAGGTGCTCTTAATAGTCGTATCCATAGCTCTATAATATCATTAAGCCATAAAATAAAGAGATTCTTCTATGGCGTCAAACATTTCAACAATTTTGCATATATAATCTTCTTCTCCCTCTATAGCTTTTTCATGGGCATCATCCTCGAGGTTGAAAATTACACAGCCATCAACCTCAACTTTGGTA
The DNA here is from genome assembly GCA_003260245.2 of Sideroxylon spinosum. NCBI lineage: Eukaryota > Viridiplantae > Streptophyta > Magnoliopsida > Ericales > Sapotaceae > Sideroxylon > Sideroxylon spinosum. Next base: position 7,824 of record QLOD02086310.1, on the reverse strand, counting down.
TAATTGCACCTCACTTGAATTATCTCATTTGATTCAACATTGCATTTTGAGCTCTTGGATCCCCCAATATCCTTTTCTTACTTCTTCCCCTTGTAACGATGAGGCAACTTCTATCAAGCTTCATCATTAGGAACCGGCTCACCTAAGAATCAATAGCTGTCTTTTTCTTTTCTTCGATGTTTCTCCTCGACTTTTTCGAAGAAGCAATTGCGAATGGCCAATGCAGGCTTCGATGGTCAGAACAGTTTCCTCTCCATTGGGTACTTCCTCCATGGTCTCTTCTCTTTTCACCGAAGTTGCCTTCGAAGAAGAGCTAGGTGAAGCCTTGTGCTTACTCGACATTACAGAAGGGGGGAAGGGGAATGGAAGGGAAGAGAGGAAGGGAATAACAAATAGATAGGGTAAGTTACGAACTCAATCATAGATGACGATGGTATATTATCCTGTGTAAAGTCTCCTGGACAGTTACTACCAGCTGAATCGTAAAAAGTAGACAAACTAAAAATGTTACCACAAAGTAATATTATCAACAAATGAAAAAAAAATCCTTAATTTTACAAATTTTATACCATTTAAATTTTTAATGTTTTTGTAATATTTTTAATATAACGACCTACATCTATACAGTGTAATATTGTCCACTTTGGGCTTGGTTAGCTACTGCTAGGGGCTTAGAAATCTTGGTACTAGCCCTGATTGAGCACTCTTAAACTTGGAATTCCCACTAAATTTAGTATTCTCACAACTTTAAAATGTGTTATACTTTATAAATGTTGAAATTACATATATGTCATGTCTTTTTTACCTAAGTGATATGACACAAAAGGCATCGTCTTTCTACTCATCTCCTGCTTTACTCTCCCACATGTAGAGTCTCTCACAGGCAAGTTCCTTATTGTTTCCTGACAAGGCATGCACCCTTGTGTAGCCTTACAGTATTTTTAGGTAAGTATTGGCTTTGATACCATTTGTAACGACTCCCATCTACAAGTATAATAATGTTCGCTTTGGGCTTGGTTAACTGTTTCCCAGGCAATCATCCAACCTGCTACTACCCCTGCTTGAGACCCTTAACCTTAAAGTTCCAACTAAATTCAATGCCCTCATGGCTTTTAAATGCATCGTACTTTATAGATACTGAATATTACATAAATGCCACTTCCTTCTTCTGCCAAGGTAGTGTGGGATAGAATGCATTAATTATCTATTTCAACTCCTACTTCACTCTCCCATAGGTAGAGCCCCTCACAGACTAACCTTTCACAGTCCCTAACACTTAATTACATTGATTTGGCCCTAAATAGTCCTTTTGAAGTACTAATACTAAACCGGTACTAAAGATTTTATTCCTTGAAGTTCTTTATTTAAGACTTTATACTTCTCATGTTTAAACCATTTGATTCCTTGACAATTGAAACGTTGCCTATACAATGCGCTCTTCCTCTTCCTCTCCTTTTCTCCTCAGGTCTTTTGACTTTTGAATGCATGTCATTACTCCAAAATGAACATTCTTTTGAATATTCTAAGTTTTGTGAAGTCTTATCCTCATTCATGCAATTTTTCTGTTCATCCTGAAAATATATAAAAATATTTACTATAAAATGTGCATTCCAATTTATTAAATGTAAAACATATTCTGATCAAAATTCTACTTTATGTTTTTATACACTTAAACCAAAAACAAACTATCATGTTAAAAACAAATGGTAACATATTAGCATTACTAATTTATTCCATTGTCAAAAGGAAATTGGAATCCAATTGCCATCAAACCTAATTAAAAAATTGAATAATAAACAACAAATTATGGTGTGAGAAATATTTACAATGACTCGAGATGCCTACTCATTGACAACACTTTCATCTTTGCATGTTCGAGTGTCAATATTAATTTGGACACGAGAATACATCACCCCTTTACTCTCATTTTTCTATCATTATAAAGGTATAGCTTAAATTAACTCATATATGAAACAATAACTAATTTTTATTATTTATAAAAAATGAAATTGCGTAAAACTCACCTTTTCATGAATAAACCTAGGAAAGCATTTTGTTCTAGTATAACGAACATCTTGTAGTTTGGAATAGTTTTTTTTATTTATTTCACTAATCTTCTGTAGTGATTGAAAATTCAAAAGAAAAGTTAACAAGATAGGATGATTAAAGAAAACTCTTTTATCATACAATTTACCTTCGCTTTGTTGAAACACTAACTATGAACTAGTTCATGATATTGACCATTATCTACACGTATGTTTAGAACATTTGCAGCTATTTTTTCCATAGTTTTACTCTCATCGAATCCTTTTGACTTTAATTTATTTTTCCATTGCCTCCAATTTTCATTCATATTTTTGATAAGCAATTTCTTTGTTTTCTCAGTGAGCTCAGGCTCAAAGAGAAACTTCTCTAACAATTTTAAATTTTAATAAAATAAAGTATCAAAAAATAAAAATAAAAATAAAAATTCTTAATTATAAAGATATTACTACACAAACTTAAAGGTTATATACGTCTAATGTGTTCGACATAATATCTTTGGATTGCTTTCGCATTTCTTTCTAAGATATAAATTTGATAGGTGCATATTGAGAGCTTCTTAACATTGTACTTACAAAATTTGTAAGAGTTTTACCTTTTTCACCAATTGGCCGGCCCATATCATCATGTCTAGCGATAATGCGATCTCCTTTAAACAAACACCCAACAACCACGTAGAACCTTGCACTTTTGGCTCAATTATCCATATATTGAATTCAACTGGATACTTTAAAATTGGTATACTAATTTAGATAACAAAAAATTAAGAAAAAATTAATGAATACCTTGCCAGTGATTTTGTACTCGAAGTTGTAAATTTTCAAACACTTGCTGATTTTGCACTTGTTAAAAATTTTCAAACTCTTTTGGTTGATTTTGTGCTTGTGATTATGATTTCAATAAACCACTTGCCACAATATTCAAACGTTTGTGCTGCCATCAAGCCTAAGTAACAGAATGCCAGGAAATAAAAATGAAACTAAATTAAAAATTAGAAAAAAATAATTAAAATGAAAAGAAAACTCACAATACGATATGAACGGACTGAATGTCAATAATTTTTGAATTTTTAAGAACAAAATAATAGTAGCAATAATAAAAATCAAAATATTGGATGTTCAATATTACAAAATTAGAAAAAAAAACTTAATTATAGGAAAAAATCTAATTATGTATTTATACAGGGTAGGTTTGGTAAATCAAATAAATAACCACCATGTTTAAACTAGATATAAAACCTAAATAATAATTCATTTTCAATTATATTCTTATTGCTATTTATGCTGATGTAATAATGGTAATAGTTTTTAGAGATAATTATCCTCCTGCTCAAGTTTAGTTTTGTTATCACCATCAAATTCTATTTCCACGTGTAGTGTAACATCCACTCTATCTTCATTGTCAACTAATCTCACCCAATCTTGATCATTATTGGCAACATCAAATGTGCCTTATGAGACTTGCCCATAGATGGCTTACCACCCAAATCATACATATCCCTTAGCTATACGTGTACAATGACAAACCATTCCTTTTTCATATTATCTTTAACATAAAATACTTTGTTTGCTTATGTTGTTAATACAAAAGAAACATCACTAATTTCATCACCTATATATTATAAATATGAGAGATTCACTAACTTAAATACAAAATAATCTATCTTGCAACATCTGTTAATATCTAGCTAATCACATTTAAATAACAGATGCTTGTATTTGCTAGAGTAGTCCAATTGTATGATGTCTATTAATACTTCAACGTAATTAATTTCACCTTCAACAGGGTTTCTATGCCTTGCACTAGCATAGCTTATGGTCGTAACGGTAACAACCACCGTACTATTTTAAGTTTTCAAGTATCTCTCATGCTGTTCTGTATGAAACTTAAATCCATTGACAATATAACATGTGTATTTTCTAGGTGTTTGACTAATCAAAAAAAATGACAAATTAAACATAGTAATATTGATTAATCATGCACAGTAAGGGATCAATATGACTTAAATGTACCTAAATATTATTTTCCCTATTTTAGGTATACGTAAGAAATTTTAACATACAAAGAGTGATTTGAAGTAAAATATGATGCAAAAACAGCAGAAGGAAAAATAACTATCGGACCCTTGTTCAGGCGGTCCTACTGTTCGTACCCATGTTCAAATGATAGAGAGCTAGACTTTGTAGAAAGAACAAAATGGGACTAAATATAGTAATACCCTCTAAAAGATTATCCAGATGAGGGGGTCATACGCACCATTGTTCAATCAATGGAGAGGGGTGTAAAATACTTAAGATTAGAAACGTCAAAGCTATGACTACCCTATGAACCGTTTTCGTGGACTTCATGCAGACAGGGATCCAGATGACCCAAGGGCTTCTAAATTAGATTTAAGTGAGGAAAAATTGTAGTTTTCATATGGATTTGATATAAATAGCTGCGAATTGTAACTGCTCAAATACTGAGAGATAGAGTTATATAGTCAAAGAGGAGTGGAAAGAGAATTTGGATCTTGTTTGGTAGATTAGAATGTTTTTCCTTACAATTTTCTTTCAATTTTCTCATTCAAACCAAAATTATTGTAATGTTTTCATACCAATATGGATCTTTAAGTTCCAATTAAATATGAGTGAGTAGTTTATTTCTTGGATTGAAGTTGATGATGGTAGCAATTGAAGTAAATCCTCGAGGTAATTGACCTTTCATGAATAAATTCTTTAAATTGATGAATGATCGTGATTTAGTTTAGATATGTTAGAAATCACTTGTTGAGGTTTGTTAATTCAACACTAAATTGAATAGTTCATGTTAGATTGCATATGAATTACTGGTTTAGAATCTTCATGCACAATTATTAGATTTTGTATGAAGATTACTAATTAAAACTCTCATGCACTTTATGTGAAATATGTAATTCATGTGTTTAGATTAGCACTTTGATTAAGTTGAACTACTTTTCAATTCTAAATTGAGTCAAGGACTGTTTTCATCTTGATTTTAATGATTTATTTCCCGATCCATTCAATTGTAAAGTAGATTGCGTTATTGTTAAACCGTGAAAATCCATAGAGATTGCTACTTAATTCAACTTGATCCAAGATTGCTCAAATAATTGTTTTTAGTTAAATCAAATTTTTAACTATTTCTCAACCATTTGAACATCAAACCATCATTCTTAGTGAGGTTTTAATTTTCTTTCAAAAATTCCAAATGATTTTAAGTCATTAGTTTATTCTAGATAATAGCTCACTATGAACATGACTTAGCACTTACAGACTTTACTGTTCAATCAAAGGGGTGAGTCCATATCAATTTGGAGTAGACATAACAAGCAATGCTTCAAATGGACCATAAGCAAGCCATCTAACTTTATCAGTGACTTGCTAATTTCCTGACTTTTCTAAACACGCAACCTAATAAAATTTCAAATAAGTTAACATACTTGTTTGAAACGAATGAACAAATATCATAAAAACTGAAAACAATGCTCATCGTATCACGAAACCATTCATGAAATCGCCGACTATGAATCTTCTCATTTTCATACTGAGGTAAACGATGTGATCGATTCTGTCTCTTAATAAATGCAATGTGTTCCCTAATTTAAAATTAAAAATAAAACAAAAATTAAATTCAACGATAATTTAAATTAATAAAAATGAAAAAAAATACCTACTCTCGAAATGGAATGAATACATTAAAGTCGAAAAGAATTAATCGATGTACTTACGCTGGTGTCATGTTGTCAAACACAATGGCTCCGTTTGATAACGTTTTTGTATTATTTTTTTCTATTTATATTTTCAAAATTTTATAAACTGACAACAAAAATGTGCTTTTTAAATCTGTTTATACTTTTTTGTTTCTAAAAAAATGAAAACTTAAACAGAAAAACATAAACAAAAAAAGATGTTTTTACTTAATTTTTTTTCTGTTGCAGACATTTTTTGTCAATTTTAACACTTTATTCATTTTTTTTGCCTTTCTATTAAAATGAATTATTTTATTTAAATATTTTATTAAAATAAAATTATTTTTAACAAATAATAAAATTAATTAATTTAATTATTAATTATTATTTGAATAATTAATTAAATTTAATAATTAATTAATTAAACTAATATTTAGTAATTAATTAATTTAAAAATAAATTTAATAATTAATATTTTTAACAATTAATTTAACTTAAATTTAAATTAAATTTAATAATTAACTTATTTAATAATATAATTAATTTAATTAATATATTTAATTTAATTTAATAGATAATTAATTTTTTAATTTAATTTAATTACTATTTTAATTTTATTATTTTTTAACTAATATTAAATATATTTTCTTATATTCTTTTTTAATAAATATCATAATTAAATAATTTAAACTATTATGAAATATATTTTAGTAAGTAATATAATGAAATTATCTTATATTTACTGCATTAAATAATATAATAATTATATTTTGTTCAATTATTTTAATTAAATAATATAATTAAATTAAATTATTATAAAATATATTTTCAAATTCTATTAAATTTTTAAAAACTAACAAAATTTAATATTCTATGAAAATAAAAAATAATAGCTGTAAAAAAGTTACATATCCAAATGTAATTTCAGTTTTCATTTTGGAAAAAAAACGATAATTGAGAACAAAAAACATAAAACATAAACAGAATAACAACAATGTTACCAAACGGATGACAGTGTTACCAAACGGGTCCCATACGTTACATCCACTTTGCTTTTGTATTTAAATAAGTATTAGTATTCTCATTATTTCTTATAGGTCTATTAACCCTTGTCTCAACTTCTAATATGTATAAAGAATGAAAAATTAAGCATTCATTTGCCAAATATCCTTCGTAATTGAGCTCTCCTGATGTGCACCAGTACGCATGATTTTAATGTTTATAGATACCTAAATACAAACGTTTTGAATATGAAAAAAATGCTTATAAAACTAATTTGTATAATAAAACTAAAAATAAATAATATAAGGTGCCTCTCAATAGGATACATCCATCAATAATGAATTGGGCCACCAAGTATAGCTTCATAGGCCAAATGAATTACCAAAGGTACTATGATAGTGAAAATTTATGGAAGAAAAATATTCTCCAATCAACAAAGTGTTACAGAAAATTTAAACTCAATTTCCCTAAGTTCATTTACATCAAGAACCTTTGGGCAAATTAACTTAAAGTAATGGAAAAAAATTAATTATAACTAAGCTCATAGTTTTTGGCAAAGACACCCTTATTACTACTGGTAGAAGATCTTGCATCAAAGATGACAATCATAACTTTTAAGGCCTATAATCTTACGTTGTTTAAGTTGAACACAACGTGAAATGCCAGACAATATTCATGTGGCACTCTTATATCTTTCAAAACTTTCAAAAGGCATCTTTTTTCTTTCAAAGTCATTTGGCAGCAAGCTTAAGGGAACACACTGCAGTTATTAAAAGACAAAATTGATTACATAATTTACCTCAGTATGAAATTGAGATGATTCATAGTCAACGACTTCATTAACGGTTTCGTGATAGGGTAAGCATGGTTTTTTTTTTTTAATTTTATGATTTTTGTGCATTCATTTCAAACTATGTTAGCTTATTCAAAAGTTTATTAAGTTATGAAAAAAGAAAAAAAAACACACGTGTACTAGATATCCCAACACAATCAATCACACAAATAATTGACAGCGGAAGACAATATATGTGGCGAGGAAATCCACACAGGAAACTCCTCTAAAAACTTTCACTAAATACAAACGTTGG
>QLOD02086228.1:11976-23747 GCA_003260245.2 Sideroxylon spinosum | reverse complement strand
TAGGTCAAAAATATTTTCTGAAATCGAGTTATGTTCATTTAAAAATTACTGTGTAAAAATTGATTGAAATGGAGAGGGGGTGCCAAACCTTCTCTGTAACCTTTAGAGGTATACTCTGGAGGACTCTACCAACTAAAAATAATCATAAGGACTTCCAAAATATCCTCAGAATGACTCCTGGGCCTTTCTATGAACTCACAAATAGGTAATGAAAATTTAAGTTAGGACTTTGAAAAGAGTCCCTAAAGATCAATTTTACCTGTCTTGACTATACCTATATTTCGAGGGACATGTCTTGATCATTTCTATGTGATCTCAAAGCCTTCTAACTTGATTTAAGGGTTTCCTTGATATCTGTTTCTTTAATTACTGTAGTTTTACTGATTAGAGTTGTTTTGCATATTCTAATGCTGAATTGCCCCTGAAGGCACTTTTTGCACACTCCAAAGCCAAATTTGAATTTTCTCACATTTTTTTTTTGTATATTATGGATCTTATCATACTTTTTGGGTTTGAGTTGATGGTTCTGGTGAATAATGCTTTGCTGGTAATTCCCCGAAATTGACCTTGAGGCATATTACCCTCTGAAACTTCAATTTGAGCAAATTTTCAACATAAGAATGTTGAATTCCCAATTCCCCTTCTTAAATGTCTTCGTAATTTCCTACGAAGTTTTGATCTCATCTGAGCTCTCTCAATTCGATTTTGTTCTAAATCTAGGGGCAAAATGGTCATTTGTTACCCAAGAATCTCTCAACTCTGAATTGGGACCGATTTCCTTCTCTAAAGCTCAAAAGAAATTATGAAAAATATTCTAAAATTGAAATTGAATATTTACAATGATATTTGCTTATTTAGAATGAATTTTAAAATGCACATAGTATCGGGGAAAATTGGGTTGTTAACAACTGCCCCTCTTCATTTGGTGCTCTCCAAGTAATGAACAAAGACTTTAGGTCCCCAAATTTTTGTCCAATTCATAGAAGAAACTTTGTTATAGATGTCTAGGTTCAAAAGGATCATGAATCAAAGGTCGGATTGGGATCGAACCATGTGAATAAAATTAAGAAAACTAGCTGAAAGGCAAAATGACAATTTACCGCAAGCCTAGCCCCTATTCTCCTTGGCAGCATGGCTTATGGAAAATTGCTTTGCGTTCTAGCTAACTCTCATTCTTGTTTGATTGTCATCCTTTGTAATCTTTTACCCAACAAGTTCGGTAAGACTATTTGCTTGACATGTTTTGTAAAAGCTTTCTCCTAACAAATTTAGCAAGACTATTTGCTCAACATGTTTTACAAGAGTTTTTGCCTAACCTTCCTTGCAACATTTTTTGCCTAGCAAGTTTAGCAAAAATTTTGATTAAGAAAATGTCTATAAATGGAACCCATACTTGTCCATTTTCATCATCCAAACCAAGATATCTATTTTCTACAATCATTTCACAAAAGTTGATCTTCCTTGAAGAGAAGCCGAAACTCTAAGCCTTAGGGCATTAAAAACAACTCAAATTTTCAAGTAAGTAGCAATCTACTCTTCGCTTTACTTTTTAGAAGAATTTCAATATCGTATTTATAAGGAAGAACTCTCTTCATTTATTTTGAAAGTATAAAAGAATGAATGAATATTGAAAGTCATGTTTTTGTTTCTTTCCTTTTCTTAAAAAATTGATTTTATTTACAAAAGTTTTAGAATAACTGTCAAGTATGCTTGCCAATTTTTTCTTTATTACTTGCACGTAGGATGGTTAAAATAAGATCTCCAAGAAGTTCCACCAACGATTGGGCTGAATTCTCCTAAGGATGTCCCATGTCCATTAGTCATGCCAACAAAAAAAGCCATTACCAAATAAGGAATGTCGAAGTGCCTGATCATGAAATCTTTCCTCTTTCTCCCAGAATTTCAACAGATAGAAAGTATATTTCACAGAAACATTCCTTACAGAACTCAGTAAAGGATATTCCTATCCTTCATAACTTGAAGTTCCATCCTTCTGTGTTGATGTGGTTTTCTTATGTCTGTACAATGACCCCTCATAGCTGAGATACTTTAATAAAATGTTTAACAATTTGACAAGAACTTGGCCCCCAAATGAAGAACGGGCTCCGATCAATGGACTTTGGAGTATTTATGAACTTTAGGTGCATCAATTCTTACATTAACGAGGTCAAAGCTTTGACTGAAAGATGGTTTGCCGATACACACACCTTTCATTTTGGGTTCTGTAAGCATGGCATCACTCTATATGACTGGTTCATGATTACTAGCCTCAAATTTGAGGGGAATTAGGTGCTTGTTGGAGAATGCTCTGTTGAGCGTGCCAAAGAACTTTGCAGATTTGACAATGTTAGCTTTAAATGCAATTTCAAAGAAATCTAGACCGTTAGTCTTCATCACTTAAAGCCTGGTTTTTATTTAGATCAAGTCTATCGTCTAGAAATTCTGAAGCACTTAGAAAACTAATGTTTCTAATCCTAGTAGGCTACTTTACTTCCACTGCTTCCTTTCGTTTTCCTCTGTATCTAGTGATTTTAGTAAATCCACGATCTAGACCACAGAATGCTGACTGGGGTAGCTTTATTCATATTCTCTTCCTTAAAGCAATAAGAACCCTTGTTTCCACTCTTTCTACTTGTAACACGGGCTTCTGGTACTTTCTCTCTTATTGGTGCCATAAGTACCTTAAGATTGGTATTCTGACATTGACTGATGAGATTGAGAATGATACGATAAAAATCCCTCGAGTAGCTTATTGGGATCGCTCCGACGTTATATCTTCTCTTGGCATAACCGATATAGCCATATTTAGATCCCAATTTAAAATTTTGACTCCAAACAAGGTACATTAGCCACCCTTCCAAGAATACCTTATGGTTAGCTTTGCATGCCCCAGTGTCCAATATTCTTTCATACGATGTACCTTCAGAGGCATTGATACTTACGAACTTTACATTGAGGAGCGATGCTAGGCTCAGTTTAATGATGGAAAATTAAGGGTTCCCTTGGATCCTCTTACTACCACTTATGGCGACTTGTCAAATTTGATTCCTAAGCCTATCCAAGCTATCGATTTACTGATGCCAGAAGGAACCGATTATAATACTTTGTTTCGCCAAGTTTCCTTTGGACCAATTTAGACAGCACTCTTTCCTAGCGGAGAGAGATGTACTGGCAAAGATTAGATCCAAATGGAGGGGTCGTTCCTCGAATAATTCATGAAGAAGTTTTAACAACTTTAAAGTCTGTGGAAGATTAAATTCAAATGGATGAGTCGTTCCTCGATTCAGATGCAGAAGGAGATGAGCAGCCACAAGATCTTTCTCCAACTAATTAGAAAGAAGATGAAGGTAATGAAGAACCCTCTCAACAATTGATGGGCCTTAACTAAGAAGATGCTGATGTCAATTAAAACATGGATGATCAGGGTTATTTTGTTCCTAATCCTTCTGACCAATCAATGGGAGATGATTATTAGGTACAGATTCATAATGACCCTTTTGTTAGGATGAGTTGCCAGAAACCTTATCACATAGATCTCTCCATTGAGAGTAACCATCCCATATCATGTCAACTTCGCATATTTCTTGGAGGGAGCTATCAATCACCCTACTTAGCTAGCATTTCATCCTTATTATTTTTGACTTTATTTCAAGCCCAGCTCCTTATTCTGTTCTTTCGAACGATAATGAAACATAGAATTTTCCTGATGCGCTCTTTACATCCCTATGTCACATACCTAACCCAGGGAGTTATGGATGGGCCTTAGTTCAGTAAGGTATGTTTCATGTGTATTATGGCATACCATCTTATCAAAGTTCGAGAGAAGACGGAGCTAATGATCGGGATTGAATTTTTTTAGAGCTATTGTCAATCTATTTTTGTAATAGGTCTTACAATGTTCTGCTAGTATTTAACAGAAACTTCATGTTTTGTAATGAACCACTAACATTCTTTATGAAAGTAATGCAAGAAGACATCACTATTTGGCAAGGGTTTCCATCTTTAGATTACTATCATGTTTTATTATTGATGAACTTTTTATTTTACTTTGTAGACCAAGATAGATCCTCGGTATGGTCGTGCTCAGTTGGCAGCATGGCATGATGACTTGTCCAATCAGTGACAAGAACATATTTGGTGACTTAAGATCTCTAATTGATGTTTCCATCCCTTCCTGGTTTGTGACGATGTTGAGCCAATTTTGGTGCCCAAAAATTTCTTTATTTTGCTTCTATTCTTGTGAACTTTCTCCTACTCTAGAAGAGTACCAAGGAATCCTATTTGCCCATCTAACATCTGCAAAAGAATTACACCTTTCTGAAATGGTGGCTTTGTTAAAGCCATGCAAGAAGTGACTTATTTCCCCAAAAGCGTGCTCTGAACTTTGGATCCTTATATTCCTCTTTTTGAGCTTTTAACCTTGGTAGGTCAATTTGAAACTTTAGAAGGCTTTCACACCAATTATCAAGAGTTTTCTAGAAACATAAGGGTATGGCAAACTACTCGTGTCAACATTTTGGATGTAGCCATGATCAGTATTTTACTATTTCCTTTACCCTGACATAATGATTGACGGAAGATTTTATAGCTTCATCCATCTTCTTAAATCTGGATACTCCATTGTCCCTATGGTAGTAGCTGAGACGTACATATGTTTCTCTTCTTCACTTTTGTCTAGAAGCTCCTTATTTCGGGGCTTCAGCTGAACTGCTTTATCTGTGGATGACTGGGCACTTGGTATGCATAGGAATTCCTAATCGTTTATACTTCTCCCGCACTGTCATCTAGCTTATGGCCATGAGTCATGAAAATCAATTTCAAAGAAGATGTGCTTTTCCAGATATCTTTGATGATTGGACTACTTTGCTATCGGTTGCTTATACTGATTGAGTCAGCTTGTCATTCACATCAAGCATTGGAAGACCTCCTCGTGTTATCAGCCGAGACTTCCCTACTATACATTTTGTAGGTCTTGGTGGTGTGTTTGCTTCATTGGTATCAGATTATTATACCAGTATGGGATGTGTTAGGATATCCCCTCTTCTTATGATATTAGTAGTACGTGTTTTGATGCTGTAAATGGTGTTGATGATGCACAATTTGCCCAAGCCTTCCAAATGTGGGAGAGCAGTCAATACTTTTCTCATATTCCAGGAAGCATATTATAAAATTTCACTATCCCTGAGTACTCTGACTAGCTTGTGGAAGAGATAGCTCGCATTGAAAATTTCTTAGCTCTTTGATTACACTTGAAAAGTGCAATTATAAACTCCATAACTTAGCATTAGAACATGAATTGTTTAATAAATTTTCAAGTTTTGTTAATCTTTATCACTTATTTTTATTCTCTTCAATGCAGGAAAGAAGAGGAAATAATCGTGATAAGCAATGATAAAGATGAGAAAAATAACAGCAACGAGCCATTAGTGTCCACGCAAAGAGAACCTATTCAGACTTGAGTAAGAATAAGGAGAGAAGAACAAAGTAGGAAGCTAGAGTAGGGACGGTTCAAACCATCTTCCAGATGGTCTGGACCATCGCAATGAAGTACAGAAGGCATCGACACACTATGGTCTGGACCATAACATGGGTGGTCTAGACCACCGCATTGCAGAATGAAGAAAACAGCACACTGTGGTCTGAACCATAGCTACGGGTGGTCCGGACCACTGGGTAATTTAGTATTCCGTTGTAATTTTTTAGGGTTTTGTAGAGGGCTCTATAAATAGATCCCTTAGGGGATTATTTTTGGGAGTTCGTTCCAGCCGTCACGTAGACTAGTTTACAGAATTTTATTTCGTTTCTCTTGCTTCGTTTCTTGGTTTTTGGAGTATGTTCTTTTACGTTATTGGATTTCTTTTTAGAGGATTTTTTGATTTTTGCATTCTTTCGAAGAATGGTACTTGAATCTTTCTTTTAAATCAATGAATACAGTTTCATCTTTTGTTTTTATTTATATTGCGTGTATTGTTTTCGTTTCCTTGTTAGGTTAAAACCCTAGTTCCTGATTCAATGAATCAAGGAATGGTGGATGATTATAAACTTTGTGATGTGCGTATAATCTTTGTGATGTGCGTAGACCTACGTGTATTGTGTGAAAATGTACATGTAGAGATCTACGATGTTTAGATTTAATTTCATTTATTTCAAAGCCTTTCAAAAACAAAAACTCCTGATCATATTCTCTGAAATCACTGGTACGGATTTTGGAATCTTAAAACTTCGTTTATATTTTTGAGATGAAGATTTTAGATCTAAAACCCTAATTTTATTAAAAGAATATCTTCTAGTTTTATAATCCTAAACGTGAGTATAAAATTGAGATATGGAGAATTTTGTATGCTTTCATGAAAATATCTTTCCGATCTACTTTTCCTTTATGTGAAACTTAGATAGTGTATTAAAAGCACATCACATTGTGAAATAATCAATCCACCCGGTCTATTAATTGAATCACGTTTTAGTTTCAGTTATTTATTACCTTAAATTCTAAAATTTTAATTCTTTGTTTAGATTAAGTTTAATTAAATAGTTGGCATTTATTTATAATTTGAACTCAATTCAAACCTTCAAACATTTGAAACAGTTACCTTTGAACTAGGTAGTGAATTTCTTTAATCTTGGGAAACTTAGAAATCAAAACTATAGGTTCCTTATGGATTCGATCTCGTTCTTACCGAGTTAAAACTACACTGCACACCTTTGTACTTGGGGGTAATTTTAGACGTAATTTCTAAAGGGAGTCACTCTTCCTCCACCTTTATCTAATTCTTTGACATTTGAAGCTCAAACTACCCAGTGATCTTCCATCAGGCTCAGTGTAGAGATAGATGGATATCTTGAGAACACAAGTGAGATCTTTGGTTACCAAATTCGCTGATGGTGAACAAGCTCAAACTCAGACTAAATGAATTACCTCTTCATCTAGCATTGGTGGTATGAAATCTTTGAAGCATTCCCTTGAAAGAGTTCGACGTTCTTGTAATAAAGCCAGAGAACAGGTGGTTACCAAAGACAACCTCATAGCCCATCTTGAAGGTGAAAGCATAGCTATCAAATTTATCTTGTTGATGTTACTTCTACTAGAGATTCAGAAAGCCTCAGAGTAGAAAAAGCTAAAATACTTCTCCCAGATTTGTAAATTCATTATAACCCAATTATTACTGATAAGATCTCTCTGGTTGATAAGATGATCGCACTGACCCTTAAGATTACTGAGTTTTGTCAAGAGATTAGAGCACTTGGTCATATCAATTAGTACTCTTTGATCTTTATAATGAGTATCTTATCCTATATTACAGTTAAAAACTTTTGTAATCTTATATATTGTTTCTTATAGAACTTTAGTTGTTAGAATCCGTGAAACCTCTATCTTATTAATCAAAAGAAATTAGCTTGAAAAAGAATTCCTTTCACGTATTATTTATGCTTACTTTTAATGAATGCAATCAGAATGGAGGTAGAATAGAAGGAGCCTCTTTATTGATTCGAAAGATCCTGACCTGGATAACGATGGTGATAAAACATGCTCTCAAGAAGTTAATGTCTTATTCAAATCTTCTTTCTTCATTCTTCTAACATTGATAGATCGTCAACTTAGTACTGAGATAAAAATGATCACCAAGTCATTCATTCACCATTTTACCCATTTACATACGTGCGCGCGCACACACACACATACACATCGTTTTTTGAGGTAATATTACCATTAGCGCCCGTTCAGGTTTTCACCAATGCCAGCTATGCCATTGTTGCACAACAGTACCCTTTCAAGTTTTCAGTGTGTCATTATTTTTGTATGTTGCCATGATCCTAATTTTTTGCCTATAGCGCCTCAAGCGGGTTTTCTCTATAATCTCCAATCATGAATTATGTATCTCTCTTATACTCTTAGGAATCTTTGAACAAAATCTTCTCATTCATGTCAAAACATTTCTCATAGTTGTCTTATTACTGAATAAATTGCTTAAAAGGAAGATCTTTATGAATAAAATATCTTTACATTGTCAGAATTAATAGGACTTGGGAATGTTGCACAATTTTATATCTATCAAGCACGCTAATTATACATTTATGCTTGCTGTTGGCATAGTACGACTGCATCGATAACCAAAAATACCCAGATCGCAAGATCTTCCTCTCCAAAAGAGGACCACTAATATGAGGATTATATTTCCTTCATGAATTTCCTTCATTAGCTCATTTTCTTGACCAGCAGTCACACACCTCAATAGCCTAAAAGATGACTTCTTAAATAAGATCCTACCAGCAATATAATAACCTTTGGATAGTCTAAGAAGTGTTCTCTTATCCTTCTTGTTGATGTCTAGTGGGTATTCCGCATTATGAATTAGCCTATTGATGTCAGTGAACCATGACTACCCTTTTTTCTTCAACGCCATTACAATGATAAGAAGGTCTGTCTTGAATCTGAATATGAATCACTAGAATATCTTCATTTTTTCAAAATTTACTGATGCAATCAGTATGGCTAAAGTATCAATAAGAACATTGTCTGACCATGGAACATAATGAAAAAGACACTTCATCAAACTACTTAGCCAGATCAACCATTTGGCGATGATAGGATAAGAGTTTCTCATCCTCAGTCTGATAAACTTCATTGCTTTGCTATATGATCAACTCTGGGTCTCCACAAACTGTGAGCTCATTGATTTCAAAATCTAAGGCCATCTTTAAACCCAGTATACATGCTTCATATTCTATCATGTTATTAGTGCAACCTTCTAGGAGTAACTTTACAACAATTGGAAATTGGTTTCCTTTCTCAAACACTAAAACTGCTCCAGTTCTTATGCCTTTTTTGTTTACTACCCATCGAAATACAACCTTTACCCGGGCATCTGACCTACTCTTATCTGTGCCATGAAAATATCTTCATTGGGAAATGTAAGATCAAATGGTTCCTGATCATCAGCCAAATTGTTAGTAAGATAATCTGTAATGATGCTCCCCTGAACAGACTTACTGGTGCCAAATGATATATCAAATTCAGACCAAATCATATGCCACCTAGTAATTCTATTAGATAGACTTGGCTTCTTAAACAAGTACTTCAGAGGATTCATCCTGGAATGAGATGTGTTATCCGATATAACATATAATGATGTAAGCGATAAGCTGCCTATGCTAATGCACAGCAAGTTTTTTTCATGCTCGTATACTTTGCCTCATGTCCTAGGAACTTCTTGCTTATATAATAGATAGCCTTTTCTCTATGACCGTTTCTTTCTTGTTGACCTAGAGCACATCCCATTGAATTCATATAAACCGTCAAGTACATCAGCAATGGTAGATCTGGTTCGGGTACAGTAAGTATTGGTTGATTAAGCAAATATTAGACCTTCTCAAAGGCATTCTAATAATCCCCATTCCATTCTTTGGTGCTGTTTTTCTTGATCAATTTAAAGATGGCCTCAAAAATACGAGTGACTCATGCAATGAAGCAGCTGATGAAGTTTATTTTACCAAGGAAAACTAGATTTCCTTTTCTCCCTTAGGCACTAGCATGTCCAGGATGGTTATATCTCTGACTGATCAATGGTAATTTCCCTTCGACTGACTATAAACCCTACTAATTTACTGGATGTGACTCCAAAAGTGTATTTTTTTGGGTTCAATCTCAACTTGTACTTATGCCATAGATCAAATATCTTCTTCAGGTTGACTAAATGATCTTCTTCAGTTCTTTACTTTACTATCATATCATCCATATATATCTTAAATTCCTTATGCACAAGGTCGTGAAATAACATAATCATTACCTTCTAGTTAGTAGCCTAGTATTTCTTAACCCGAAAGGCATGACTACAAAATAGTAAACTCCCCATGGTGTGATGAAGATAGTCATTTTGTGATCTTCTTGAGCCATCTTGATTGGATTATATCCAGAAAAACTATCCATGAATGAGAACATTTCATGCCCTATCGTGTTACTGATGAGATTGTCCAAATATGGAAGGGGGAAATCATCTGTGTGGCTGGCAGTAGTGAGATCTTGATAATCCACGTACATCTAGACTTGACCATCCTTCATTGGTACTAGAACAATGTTAGCAATCCAAGTCGGATAAGTGATCACTTAAAGCAATCTGACATTAAATTGTCTAACAACCTCCTATTTGACATTAAGACTCCACTATGTTTTTAATCTTCAAAGCTTTTGTCTGACTGGCCTTAAGTGTGGTAATAAAGGCAATTGATGTTCCGCAATTTAGGTGTCCAATCTTGGTATATCTTCATAAGACCAGGAAAATACATCTTGATAGGCTTTCGACATCTTAATCATTTCCTTTTGCTAAAACTTATCTAGGTCAGCTCCAATCTTCACGTTCTTTTGTTTTTCTTCCATCAACAAATAAATGGTTTCAGTGTCTTCTACGTTAGATAATGGTCTATTCTCATGCGTCTCCAACTCTTTCTAAATTTCTTTTGTTGTGGCTTTAGAAATCTTAGGATCATCTTTGATGTCGATCTGCATAGTGGCATAATCCATCTCCACTTTGAAATTGTAGTCATCAGCCACTGGAACATATTTATCAAGATGGGGGATGGTCTTAAGGCTATGATTCTTATAACAAAAAGTGGTAAAATGGAAGTGAATTTGAAGGGAGATGCATTCATAAAAACTTAGCATATATAGGCATAGAAAAGGATAATTCTTAATTTCGCATCATTCTCTAGCTATAAACAGCCATCACATAGATAATAACCCTTACACTTGCTCATAATACTTTAATACACCAAAGTCTAGGAAATAGTCATCATTAATACAGAACTTGATATTCAAGATAAAAGCTAAAGATTGCTAGGATCAAACAGGTTCAGTTACCAAAATTTGCGAGCCTTGACTATCAACGGGGCTAACCAGTTCTTCAAAATTTCTCTAGGAACTGCAACTCGTATGCTGGACTCAGGCAACAGTATGAAATCTTTTTCCCTCTTCATGGTTGTTGCATTCATGAATCCATACGACACGAATATGGGGGCTTTGTCTCCTTATGCATTTCTTTTTCCTTGCCTTCTTTTTTCATGAATACCGTCGGCTCTTTCTGTCTAATTGGCCTCTAGTAGTGATTGGCTATGGCATTCCTGGCAAATATCTTCCTAGTCCAAAACCTAGCTGAAACTCAAATTGATGAAAGATTTTCACCATCTCCAGCTTTTTCTTCCAATACATTGGTAGCGGAAGGTCTCCATCAATGGCGGTGACATACTACAATACTTGAAAGCTGGAAGATTCAATTCCCTAGATAATTGGCACATAAGGCACCTCATAAATGCAAACTCTTCTTCTGCATAGATTGTATTGAGTTGATTATCAATGATCATCTTGATCTTCTGGTGAAGGCTTGAAGGAATATCTCATGAAGCATGAATCCATAGCCTTCCAATGAGTAGATTATAAGCTTCAAGTATATTGAGCACCTGGAACTTGATGTCAAACTATACTGGTCTAATTTCTACTGTCAAGTCAACTTCTCCCAGGGATCACTGCTAGTTCCATCAAAAACTTTGATTGCAACCCCAAAACTGTGTAGTTAATCTTCTTAGAATTCCAGCCTTTTGTAAGTCGTCGGTAGGCACACATTTAGTACGAAGCCATTATCAATTAACACCTAGAAATTATCAGTCCGCTTGTTTTGGTTGCAATATGAAGTGGCCTTGTATGATCCTTACCTCCTTCTAGTATTTCATCATCAATGAAACTAAAGGCCTCAGTTGGGATAATATTCCCTCTCATCTTCCAC
>QLOD02086228.1:0-11876 GCA_003260245.2 Sideroxylon spinosum | reverse complement strand
GAATTTCTTTCTTTTATCTTTTCTCGAGAATATACGCAGGTCCTGACTCGGTAATGAGGTCTATCTCCACAGTAGGTTTTTTACTAGAATTATGTATCGTGGGATAATTCTAGGAAGTAGCCTTTCATCTTTCAATGTCAATTGCAACATCAAGGGAGGAACCATTGAAGGAGTTGAAGTGTTGCTGGATTAGGAGAAGATGGGAAAGGAGTAGTGCAAAAAGGCTTTGGATCCTTTGATACTTGGAAGTCAGAAACTCCTAAGAACACAGACTTGGCTCTGATGATCACATATGGAGAAGTAAAGATTGGAGCCTTAGCCTATGGATGTGGTAACCCTGGCAAAGTATGAACTCTTACTATAGCTTTTCCTTGTAGAGTAAATCTCACTTCGGGAATGGGAGATATTGTCATTGTTTCTTGGATGATGAAGCTTTGAGATTGGATGGATTATCAATATCAGCCATAGCAATGACTAATCCCTTAAAGGAAAGTTTTTTTTTCTTCCTTATTAGTTGTTTGTGCATAATAGTCTTGCAGCTGAACAACTAATTCAATCATGTTAATATCCCCAAAGGACGACCTCGACGACTTTGAGATAGTATTCTGGCCCCTGTAATGACTTGGTCTGGGAGGTTATATGAACTCTCTGGTTCTTTACCCTTTTTAGATGAAAAACGATTACTCTTAGCTGATCCTATTGAGTATAATTGTGGGATCCATGGGTTATATCTTTTTAACACAGCCGGCTGAGGGGTTGGAATGAAAGTATATGTTGAGGGAGTATGTGTAATGGTAACTCTTTGGGATGAAACATTAGTGGGATAAAGGAATGGTGTAAAATTGGGTCAGATATGGATAGATGTATGGCTAAAGGACACACTTCTTGGAAGGGATATGAGATTTCATGATGATCTTAGAGAAGGTGCAAGGAAGTTCAGGGCATAAGCAGGTGAATCGGGTAAGTAAGGGATAGGCTATGGTGAAAGTATGGTGTATTCCGATGATTTAGGTAGGTTCATTTGAGATAATTGGGATTAAACTGGATAGTGAGGAGTGTAAATTAGTGATAAAAGGGTATACCCAGTGGAGTTTGGGTCCAAAATTGTAAGGAGATGAGTGTATTTAGGTGACTATGGAATGAGATAGATACAATCCTTACACCTTTGAGAAGCACGAGATCTTCAGGCCAAAGGATGCTGGCTTGTGAAGGTATCACTACTAAGAGTGGTAGCTATATCAGAGCTATTAGGAGTTTCATCAATTCTAATTCTCATACCAGTTTTTTCTTCTTCAATCAGATAAGAGAAATTAAATGTTTCATAGTATTTACTGCTGTATGATCCGACAATTGGTTACCAGTAACAGTAGGTGTAGCAAGGGTTTGTACTGCTATGAGCCCATTATTTTCATGTCCTAAATTGTGTGCTTTAAGGGGAAACAATTTTTTGTATCAAGACCCGAAAATCCGTGTGGTATGCGCTGTTCTTTGGTGGGTCATAGTTTCTTAGGAATCGAGGAGTCAAAGCTCTGTATGGAAGCAGCTGAATTAGCTGAGTAGCCAAAATTTGCTGAAATGCCTCAGTCTATATGCATGCAAGGCTTTGAAAGACCCTTCTAGGTCTTGACAAGAATTATGAGTCATTTTGTTTTGCCAAGATAAAAAGAAAAGTTTTAATTTTGAAGAACATTTCAAAGACGCTAACATGATAATTCTGCCACTTAAACAAATAAAGTGTAGGAAAACACTTTGGAGAAAAGAATTTATACTAAAACTTTAAAGCTTTGAAAAGAGAAACTCAAAGTCTTTCCAAACGCATTTGAAAATATCGAAAGGGACCAAATCTTAGAGAGGGAATGTTGGCTGTTTTTAGTCGGCAAAGAAAGAAGGGAGGGGCTATTTTTTTCGGTTGGGAGGGGAAAAAAGGTGAAGTTAGGAATTTTTATGAAGCTCCTTAGAGATAACAACTAAGGGCTGGCCTCAAAATAAAAGGAGATGGAGCCGAATGAAGGAGAAGAGAGTAGGAAATATGGCTAGTTTAAGGATGAAGAAATGAGGAAGAGGAGCCTCCTATTTATAGCCAAAAATGTGGTTAAAGGTTTTGCATATAAAACTAAGCAAAGAAGTTTGCTAAACATGTTATGCAAAACCATTTGTTAAATAGGTTAATCAAAAGTGTTTGCTAAACATAATGGGAAAAAGATTTGAATCACAAAACAATCAAAAAGATTTGCAAATCAAAACAATCAACCATCTTTGCATAACTTAGAAGTTAAAGATACTTGAAATGGTAGAATAGTAAAAAGCTTTATTAAACATAGTTAGCATACCCATTTGCTAAACTAAATGGGCAAAGTAGTTTGAATAACATGATAAGCAAAAAAATTTGGAAAACAAAATAGGCAAGTAGGCTTGAATAACTAGTTAATCAAAATAGTTTACAAGACCAAGTTAACATACAAGTTTGTAAATAAAAAATATGCAAAACATTTTGCGAAATAGCCTTGAAGGCAAGGAGATTGGCAGCTGACCGACCCTAAAATATGTTTGGGTTCTATCTCTCAAGTGCAAGAGGGTGGTCGTAGTTTTACTCGATGAGAACTAAGGTCATATCCACAGGGAGGGCTTTGTTAAAAGCCCTAGACTTGTTCTTTTTAGTTATTAGATGAAACCTAAATTAATTCTAAACTATATTTGGATTTATGGGATGTTTAGGAATAGGTTGAGTTGAGAATGGCGGATTGAAGGAATTGTGATTCTAAATTAAGATAATAAAAAAATAAAAAAATAAAGAAATAAAATAACAAAGACAATCTTGACTTTGAATGACGAAATCAATAAGGAAGAAGTTCTTGATTCAACTTGCAAGTCTGGGTAGTTCACTGCTTTACTCTGGGATGTTTACTTTCAAACTTGAAATTCTATTTTGTTTGAAAATTATTAAGAACATTTAAATCGAAAACCATTACCAATGATTTCAAGCAAATATGATTAAAGATTTTTGTTTTCAAAAGCTTTTCAGACAAACAAATTCAAAGTTTTACTCGAAAATAATTTATAATCCTGTTCAAAAATATGTAGAAAGTTATAATCGAAAACCCATGCCAGTGATTTCAAATGAATGTCGTTAAAGATTTCCATTTTCGAATGTTTTCGAAACAAGTTAAAATAAATTTAAAACAGTAGATCCCTAAACATGTGCCTTCGAAACCCATGGAAAGGATCTACGTATATCTCAGAGTATTTTCATAAACTACCCATTCTTGATTCGTTGAATCAAGAATTAAGATTTCTACGCTGACATTATTTTAGAAGAAACGAAAGCATTAAACACGTAAACGATTATCCGATCTATCAATTGAAATCCACAAATCATATATTAAAATGCGTAAATGAAAGTAACGTACATGGAAATCAACTCTTAAAACGCGTAAGATAAAAGTAGTGACGTAAACCTTTGAAGTAATAATCTTGAAATGTCTTTACCCTAATGTAATATGAATCTTCAAGGATAATGAAAAGAGTGAAAGAAACTTAAAGAAAACTATCTAAAACTATTCCTAGTGACGGCTAGAACTCTCTTCAAATAATCCCCTAAGGGTCCTCTTTATAAAGCCCTTTAAAAAACCCTAAAAAACATAAAAAATGAACCAAAATGTGCCCAGTGGCCTGGACCACCCAATGAAATGGTCCAGACCACAGTGTCTCACTTATTCAATTCTGTAATGCAGTGGTCCGGACCACCCGATGAAACGGTCCGGACCATAGTGTGTTACGCCAAATTGTAATGCGATTTTGACCTTGAAGACGATAGATTTAGGCTTTGGCTAAAACACAAAAGTTGTAGATCTTTCAGTCTTCTTTCCAATCCAAAACGAATCAAGTCAATCGGAGATGTGAATAAAACTTTATGGTTGGAACACTGACAAGGTGTCAAGTTAGAACTTTAACTGCGCACCACTTCAACTATTTTGAACTTCTGATCATTTCTTTTTCCTTGCTCTTATGTGGACGCCGAGGGCTCGTTGTTATTGATTTTTTCATCTTCATCACTACCAATAATGATTATTTCCTCTTCTTTGAAGGGAATAGAACAAATAAGTGATAAAGATTAAGAAAACTTATGAATTGATTAAAAAATGCATGTTCTAAGGTCATGTCACGAAGTTTATAATTACACTTTTCAAGTGTAATCACACTTCCGAACCTAAACATTGCTAATCCCTAGCAATGACTTTATCAAAATGAATGCAGACTAATATCTATTTCTCTTTTCGTTGGAAACACAACTACACTTAGTTACGTGCAGTAAGCCTTTTAAACCCCTAGGTTACCCCTAGTGGACGAGTGAAGTCTCGTGAGAGTTTGCACTGAATCTACCCATAAAATTCTATGGCTTGGCCTTAAGATGTCAAAAAGTGATTAAGATAAAAAATGACTCAAGTTCAAGCCCTACAAGTCACAAAACCCAAATATCATGTGTAATTCTTAAGTGTTAAGCATAAATGCATGGATTATCAGAGTAGGAAGAGCATGTGTGCAAAATTGTTTCATTCATTCAACAAGGTTTCAAGAGCAAAAATGGAGCTATGTATTGACTTTAAATACTCACAAGGTACCACTCATAGAAAGAAGTTCACTCATCAAGGGTTCACACATATCTATTAGCATATGATGCTATTCTAGTTGTACACAACCCTATGAATAAGTAAGTGAACTGAATTGAAGTTTAAAATGGACCGCTCATCACCACTACACAAACTACACAAGGCCACTACATGCATCATACAAGAGTTGCTTGCTTACAATCCGCTAGGTCTTTATTTTGGTTGTAACTTGGCCATGGGTTATGGTTAACAATGAAGGATATGGAAATCAAAGCACAAGTCTTGGGATAGGAGTGTTCAAGTGCACACAAGTCCCAATTTAACCAATTCCTAAACTCCAATAAGAATATCAACAAAAAGCTTATTCATAAGTTTACAAACTACTCATGGGAACTTTTAAATATGACAATATAAATGCACAAATTCAATAATTCCACAAGCAAAAAGAAATGAGAAATATTTTTCTTTTTCTTTTTTTTTTTTTTTTTTTATGTAAATTGAAACATACATAAACTAAATTTTCCACCCAACATTTTCTCTCTACATGCTCTCAAAAGATTCTATTCTCAACCCAAATTCACATTATTGACATTAAGACACTATTACAACCCAAGACATGTGAGGGTAAAGCTTAAAGTGTGTGAATAAGGCTAAGGGATAATATATAAGGTAGAAACCAAGAAAAGAAAAATATCACACTAAAGGCTTCAAGTTAGCTCCTAAGATAACTGATAATCAAGAAAGGACAACAAGGCCCAAAATAGCAAAGAGGGCCTAGCATCACGTTCTAAGCTTACAATAACTCATATTATGCCAAGTGAAACTCATGCAAGTGTTTGTGATGCAATTAGTGCATTGAAAACCAAATGAAGAACAAAAGAGCTATGATTATGTGCAACCCCTCAAGAAAAGAATAATAGGCTCAAAAGCTCACCATTAAGAGATATAAGTCTCCACCTAGTCCAAGAATGCTCAGTTAATTAATGT
Organism: Sideroxylon spinosum; assembly: GCA_003260245.2. Lineage (NCBI taxonomy): Eukaryota > Viridiplantae > Streptophyta > Magnoliopsida > Ericales > Sapotaceae > Sideroxylon > Sideroxylon spinosum. The sequence goes on along the minus strand of QLOD02086228.1, from coordinate 6,282 downwards.
CAAACAAAATCTACTCCTAAGCACATAAGCCCTTCTCTATGATAGTAACAAAAAAAAAATGCACAAGGTCATGACACACTTAATTTGAACTAAGTTTCCTATGAAAACTTGAACAAGATTCACTTGTCATTTTCTCACTCACTTCCATCATCAACCAAACCAAAAAGGGTCGACATGCAAGAACAAAAATGCTCACTTATGCATTCTAGCTCAAAAATGCTCAAAATTTTATAAAATTTTGACAATTTTAGCACAAATGAAGGTCATCATGCAAACTCTATCATGCGAACACTACTTCCTAACCTAAACTAAACATTGTCCTCAATGTGAGAACCATAGAAAATAAATAGGTCTGTAGTGTGCAAAGTGAGCATGATGAATGATGAGCATAATGATTAATCAATATAGAACATAGAAGTTAAGCATGTACCCATTATTTAAGCCTCTTAAGGCATCACCCAATACACCCCCAACCTAGAGTCTACAACACTCCCAACAGCAACTTATATATATATATATATAAAGTACCAAACTTAGAAGTGCAAGACTAAATAAAAAGAGAGAGGAAGGATATTACCTCACGTGATTCCTTATTTGAAGAAAATAAAAACAACTACATTAGAGAAGAGGTTAGAAAGAAAGTGCGAAAGAAATAAAATAAAATAAAAAAAGATAAAAGAAATAGATAAAAGCGAAATAAAAGAAAATAAAAGAAGAAGATCAACGAAAAAGAAATAAGGAAAAGAGAAATCTAATCTACTATGTACAAATAAAATGAAGAAAAGTGGTTATTCAACACCCTCTCTAGCCCATGCGTCCGCAAATGGTTTACGAAATAAAATGTTCTCTTCAGACCCACAAAGCACCGAAGGTGGACCCTCAGGTGTAAAACACACCGAGGGATGAAAGGTTAAGTGGGGTTCATGAAACCTCAAATGTGGCCATAATGCATACAAAGACATGGACATGGTTGGTTTAATCAGTCTCTCGATGCCTAGAAAATCAATGTACTCTCCCCTAACATCTACTACTTCCCCCAAAATGACGGTTAATTACATGATTACTCACAATCCCCGGAATGAACTTTTCAGGTAGGGCTGACTCAAGAGGTGAGAGGTGTGCGCCACTCTCAACCTCATGTGTGTGGTGAAGTGAACTAAGGTCAACTGATTCAATGATGTCCTTGGGCCATAAGACATTCAAATGCTCAGTTGGTGTCAAAGGACTCTCAATAGGGTCTGAGGTTGTAGGGGTGGATTGAGCATCAAGCTCGGTAGTAGGAAAGGATTACATATCTCCCTGACTCTCAGTAAGTGGTAAAGAAATATCCTGGATGGGAGAGTCCAACGGGAGTTGAGGAGGATGCTCATTCCAAATGCTATCCCTAGTGTAGTTAGGGCAATTGTCCAACTCAGTGCCCATGGTAATGCCTGAGGTTGACAACTCAGTCATGTTACCACTTAGAGTGGTGTTCATTACTCGTGTCATCCTAGAAATTTTCCTTATGATGTCATCTAAAGCTTGCTGCTGTTGCATTAATTGATGAAGAATGTCCTCCAGTTATGTATTATTAGGTTCACAAGGCCAATAATGCTGAGGTTCCTCAAGCGGGTCCTCAAAAAGTGGAACAAGGTTGGGAAAGGCAAAAGTCGAGTAATCGGGTTCCACATATATACTACTTCTAAAGGATGGATCATAAGGATCAACTAAAGTGGGAGCATACAGGAAAGGGTTGGTGTGGCTTTTAAGTGCGTAAGGTTCAAGATTAAATTCAAGTCTTTCCCGTGGCTTGGTGTGTTCATAGAAAAATTCAAGGAATGACCATACTTCACACGGGGTGAGGTCAAGAAATTCCCTACCCAAGACTTTATCAAATGCCTAGTGTAAATCACGAGGTAGAGCATTATATAAAATAGCTAGTATGTCCCGTAACTGTAGTCCGTGATTTGGGAATGTGTCCAAAAATATGTTAAATCTCTCCCAATATTTATAAAATACTTCATCATTCTTTATATTAAAATTGTTGATTTGAAGGCCATGGATGAAGGTTTGATGAATAGGGAGAAATTTTTCAATAAAAGCTTGATAACATTGTTCCCAAGTGGTCCATTCACCAAAATTATAGCACCTGTCAACAGCCATACCTTGTAATGATAAAGGGAAAAATAGGAACCTTAGTCTCTTGCTCATTCTAACATCATCACATAAACCACACACTGCCTCAAACCTATCGAGATGAAAACATGGGTCTTCCTTCTCGTGCCTAAAGAATTGGGGAAGCATACTATAGGTGTCTAATGTAAAAGCATATCTAAACATGCCACCTAAATACTCTATGTATTCTCGCGTATCAAAAGGGCTATGAGTGAAGTCATCAAAGCCAATATCCATGAAAAAAAAAAGAAAACAAATTTACACTAAAGTGCAACCTAAATTAACCAACGTGCAAGTTACACTATATGATGTGCAACTGAATATGTTAACAGTGCAAAAGAAAGAAAACTACTAATAAAGAGATAGAGTAAAGGAACAATTCAGAAAATTCCTCAAGTAAACACCCCTTAACTCCAAGTATAGGGCTTAAATGCCCTCCCCAGCAACGGCGCAAAAAAACTTGATCGACCCTAAAATGTGAGGATGGTCGTAGTTTTACTCGATGAGAACTTAGGTCATATCCACAAGGAGGGCTTTGTTAAAGGATCTAGACTCGTTCTCTTTAGTTAGTAGATGAAACCTAAATTAATTCTAAACTATATTTGGATTTACAGGATGTTTAGGAATGGGTTGAGTTAAGAATGGTGGAGTGAAGGAATTGTGATTCTAAATTAAGATAATAAAAAAATAAAAAAATAAAATAACAAAGACAATCTTGACTTCGAATGACGAAATCAAAAAGAAGAAGTTCTTGATTCAACTTGCAAGTCTGGGTAGTTTACTGCTTTACTCTGGGATGTTTACTTTCAAACTTGAAATTCTATTTTGTTTGAAAATTATTAAGAACATTTAAATCAAAAACCAGTACCAGTGATTTCAAGGGAACATGGTTAAATATTTTTGTTTTTGAAAGCATTTCAGACAAATGAATTCAAAGTTTTAATCGAAATCTATTTATAATCTTGTTCAAAAATATGTAGAAAGTTATAATCGAAAACCCATACCAGTGATTTCAAAGGAATGTGGTTACAGATTTTTGTTTTCGAATGTTTTCGAAACAAGTTAAAATAAATTTAAAGCCGTGGATCTCTACGCATGTGCCTTCAAAACCCATGCAGCAGATCTACGTATATCCCAAAGTATTTTCATGAACTACCCGTTCTTGATTCATTGAATCAACAACTAGGGTTTCTACAGTGACATTATTTTAGAAGAAACTAAAGCAATAAACACGTAATCCATTATCCGATCAATCAATTGAAATCCAAAAATCATATATTAAAATGCGTAAACGAAAGTAACTTACACGGAAATCAACTCTGAAAATGCGTAAGATGAAAGAAGTGACGTAAACCCTTAAGGCAATAATCTTGAAATTGTAATGTAAGATGAATCTTCAAGAACAACGAAAAGAATGAAAGAAACTTAAAGAAAACTATCTAAAACTATTCCTAGTGACAGCTAGAACTCTCCTCAAATAATCCCCTAAGGGTCCTATTTATAAAGCCCTTTAAAAATACTAAAAAACACAAAAATGGAACCAAAACGTGCCCAGTAGTTATGTTATAGAGTTTATAATTACACTTTTCAAGTGTAATCAGTAGCCTGAACAAATACTGGGCCGAATTGGCCTGAGCCCTTTACAAGCCATGTTTTGCAAAATTTAGAGTTAACCTGGGAAGGTTCGGGCCAGTTCAAGACCTTTGGCACAGTTTCTAGGGACTTTGAGACCTCTAGGACACTTTTCAGAGCGATTTAAATCATTTAGGTCAAAATCCAGATCAAAAAGAGTTTTCTGAAATCAAGTTATGCTGATATGAAAATTACTACACAAAAATGAACTGAAATAGACAGGGGTACTAAAACTGCTCTGCAACCTTTAAAGCTATACTATGGGTGACTCTGCCCACTAAAATCAATCATAAGGACTCCCAAATGTCTTTAGAATGACTCTTAGCCTTCCTATGAACTTGTAAATCGCTAATGAAAATTTAAGTCAGAACTTTAGAGGGAGTCCCCGAAATCAGTTTTACCTATCTTGACCACACCTGTATCTCGAGGGACATGTTTTGATCATTTCCATGTGATCTCAAAGCCTTCTGACTTGATTTGAGGGTTTCTATGATATCTATAGCGCAATTGCTGTAGTTTTACTGGTAAGAGTACTTTTGAACATTTTGATGCTGAAATAGCCTCCAAATGCACATTTTACATCTCCAAAGCCAAATTTGGATTCTCTCAGATGTTTCTATATACTCTGGATTTTCTCATAAAATTTGGGTTAGATTTGATGGTTCCGATGAATAATGCTTTGCGACCTCATCGATAATCCCGAAATTGACTTTTGAGGCACGTTGCCATCTGAAACTTGAATTTGATCAAATTTTCAACATAAAAATGATGAATTCCTCTTCTTGAAGTCTTCGTAAGTTCTTACAAAGTTTCTATCCCATCTGAACTCTCAATTCGACTTTGCTCTGAATCTAGGGGCAAAATGGTCAATTTTTGACCTAAGAATCTCCCGACTCTAAATTAGGGCTGATTTCTGTGCCTAGAGCTCCAAGAAAATTTTGAAAAATATTCTAAAATTAAAATTGAAGATTTAAAATTATATTTATTTATTTAGAATGAATTTTAAAATACATAAAGTATCGGACAAAAATGGAGTGTCAACAGGTGTATTTGGATTGATAAAAAGTGAGATAAAGTAAGATAAATTGTAAGTTTTTAATTCATGTAATGAGATAAAAAGTAAATGAGTTTTTGCAATGAGATAAAAAGTAAATAAGTTTTAAAGATCTTTAGAGGTTTTTAGAGATTTTCAGAGATATATAACAAACTAAACAGTCCATATAAAACAAACACTAATAAAAGTAATGTTGAGGTTTAAGAATTTATGAAATTTTATTTTAGTGCTTTTTTTTTCTATAAAATCCTTAAACTCCTTATAACTACCTATAACTTCAATGTTATTAAAAAATATAATTTTTATAATTATGACATAATTAAGTAATTTTACCTATTTATTTTTTTATATTTTTAAATACACTTTAACTATCCTCTATTTTAAAAAAATTATTTTCTTTAAATACTATTTAATTAATTATTATTTACTAAAATAACATCAAGTACGTAATATTCATTATTTAAGATATTTTTTGCTTTTCTTTTTTTTACTTTAACTAAAATAAAAATTTGATAAAAAATCACACACATATCCCGACTTCTAGTAATTAATAAGGGAGATCCTTTGCCAAAACAAAATATTATTCTACACAGTGTTTTGAAATTCAACCATTAATTACATTAAGTTATGCATCCATTAACTTAAGCTTATACACTTGAGACAATTTAACCATAAGCTCTCAGCGCTCACCGGTCACCCATCTCACAGTTCTTCCTCTGGTTTCTTTCTTGCAATGATCAAGTTCTATCTCACCTCTTAAAACTCTCATCCAGTCAAGGAAGCCATCAGCAGATGATCGAAAAGGGAGTAGGTGAGACTAAGGAAGACAGGAGAATATGTGCATGTACAAGGATGTAGGCATCGGGTTAACCAATGTTTAGTTAGACGTGGCAATAATAATTCACGAACTCGCCCAATTAAATCCAAACTTAATAGGTTTGGATCTCATTGACAGATACAATTGAGTGGATAAAAAAATATGCACTTGATTAATGAGTTCAAATATGTTAATAATGTAACCCATTAAACATTTAATCATTTGTTCCACTAACACTTAGTTTGCTTTAACTCTTTTGTAAATTAGTTGCCTATTGTTGAAGTTAAACTAACAGGTCATGAACAGGGAATTCAGGAATTGGTTTAATTAGGGCTTGTTTGACAACACTGTCGTTTTTCTGTTGTTATTTTTTTATTGCCGTTTTCTGTTTTGTGCTTTCTGTTGCTGTTTTTTTTTTCTAAAATGAAAACTGAAACTGTGTTTGGTAATACAGTTTTGTTTATAATTGTTAATTTTTTTATTTTCATAAACTATTTAATTTTATTAGTTTCTAAAAATTTAATAGAATTAAAAAACATATTTCATACTAATTTAATTATATTATTTATTTAAAAATTGAATAAATATAATTACTATATCATTTAATCCAATAAATATAAAATAT
>QLOD02086131.1:0-23750 GCA_003260245.2 Sideroxylon spinosum | reverse complement strand
GCAACCATAATTTTATTGCCCATATTTTTTAGTAATGAGAATGAGACTTCCTTATTAAGATGAATTTTCATATATGATTAATCTTTAATCAAAGATTCAGAATTTTTTTTTTTCAACTTTGTAGAATTTCCAAATTTCAAAGGCTGACATGATATTTGAAAATCCTACAAACAGTGGAACTTTTTGTAGAACGTGGATTAGTAAAGTCATTATCATTAGTTAACGTATTTTAAAAGAAAATAATAATTTAATTTTTTTAACTCAAATTGTTGTTCAATTAAGAAGTGTGTTCATAAGTCCAAAATATTAGTAAACAAATTCTTATTTAACTTTTTTTGGTGTACCAAAAAGAACACAACTGTGTCATTAAACAGTGAATGAGGCCTAATATATATATATATATATATATTTAAATTAAAAAGTATAATAGGGATCTCGAATTATCATATCTAATTTTTTTATTAGATTTAGAACGAATTGGAACCAACTACTGACTGTGAGCACCACGATCATGGGAGAGAATGATTCCAAATATAAATAATTCAAAATTCACTTGACACCTAAGGTTTCGTTTGGAGTTTTGAGTTTTATTGAAAAATATATCATTTTAAATTATTTTATTATATTTTATTTTATCTCATTTTTTATCACTCAAAACATATATTTAATATTTAAAATACAATGCAATAAAAAAATATTACTAAAAAATTGTACTAAAAATAATGCGGTTAAGTACGCCAATATCATTTTAAAACAAAAAAAATTAAATCAAATAATAGAGGTTTTTTTATTTTTATTTTTTATAACACTGTCAGCCTATTAAGATTTTTCATATAAGACGAAAAAAAAAAGTATAAAAACTCTTGAAATCAAACAGAGCTTTAATAAGATAAGTGAGTAAGTTTGAGTATATTTTTTTAAATTTAATAAATAAACAAATAAAATTCGAATACAATTGAGTGGGACTTGACAAATTTTACAAGGGCAGATGGAGATAGAAGGCTGTCCTGCGTTTTAACCCGAGTAACTTTTGGCTCAATTTTTTTTTTAGTTCAAAAAAAAATATTTTTTAAATTTAACTCACTTGAAAATTTTATAATCCTGCCCATTTAACCTTTAAACTCTTAAATTTTGGTAACCCAATCTATTTTATTTTTAAGCCTTTTATTTAGCCCAGATAAATCCCAAATCCTGGGTTTGCTCCTGAAATTTTATAAAATTAATTTATTTACCATTTATAATTATATTTATTTATAACTCGCAAATATATTAATGAATATACTTATAATTGGATTATCTAAGGTTGATTATGATTCATTTCTTGTAAAAATTTTTAGAGTTGAAATTTTGAAAGTAAACTCAGAGAACAAAAATGACAAAATTTCTCATTTGGTAAAAAAGTCAGTTTTTGGTTTTTGTATTCAATTTTTGTATTATGTTTTTTTATTTTAGTTTTCATTTTCATATTATAAAAAAATTGAAAATGTATTATTTGGAGTAAAACAAAAAATGCAAAACTGTACAAATTTCTACAAATACAAATTACGAGACTATAAAATTTAATTTTTTTCTCACTGTACAAAATACGAGACACTTACTTTTACAAATTTATATAATTTTATACAACTCTAAATACACCGTAACGATAGTTTTTTGTTGGTAGTTATAGTTATTAATTAATTAAATTCAATAAATTTGATTATTTTAGTTATATTAATTTTAAAAATAATTCAATTTAATAAAAATAAAATATATTAAACATAACATACTGTAATTATTTTTTAAAAATAATTTAATAAAATATATTTCATGTTGATTAAATTAATAATTAATTAACTTAACTTAAATTAAATCGATTCAATTAATTAATTTGATTAACTAAATTTAATTATTTTAATTAAATTATTTTTAAATAATTTAATTCAATAAAAGAAATATTGGATATATTTTAATTGCATTATCTATTAAAAATAAATTGTACTAAATTATTTTCATATTAATTTATTTCAAATTAATTAAATGTACTTATTTTAATTATGTTTTTACTAAAAATAATTTAATTCAATAAAAACAAAATATAAATATAGCTTATTATATATTTATTAAAATAATTTAATAAAGTATTTTTATATCAAAATAACTAATTAAATTCAATTATAATTAATATAATTTAGTGAATTAATATATATAATATATTAAATTAAATATTGATAACATTAATTATTAACTAAATTATATTTAAAATATTTTTATGTAATTAAAAATAATATATTAAAAAATATTATATTTAACGATGATTGGAGATAGATAGGGATAGTGGTAGCAGTGACTGAATGTTAGTGGCAATCAACTGAGTATGGTGGTTAATAGTTGTAATTGATAGCCGTTGTGTAAGAAAATGAAAATTGAAAATGAAAATCTGATAAACATCTTTTTTATATTTTCATAATTTTAAAAATCTTAAAAAATGGTTTTTATTTTTTGAAAACTAAAAAGTTTTCATATTTAATTTTAAAAAAAATAAATTAAAAACAAGATAATTACCAAATGATTGTAAATTTTAAAAAAAAATAATTAAAAAAATAATTACCAAATGATTGTAAGGCTCCGTTTGGTAAGAAAAAAGTTAGCTTTTTTGTGCTTGGAAGGGAAAAAGCTATTTTTTTAACTTTTTGTTAATTTAATATTTTTGCCATTGAAAGTTTAAAAAATATTAAAATATAAGAGAATAACTTTGATAATTTTAGAAAAAGCCAAAAAGTTAATTGTTGGTAGCTCAACTACCAATTACAAGTAATGGAGCCTAAGTTCTCAAGTAATTAAACAACCAGAATAATTTACCAACAATACTTAGGTAGTGTTTGGAGTGTTAAAAAACCTAGATAAAGTGTAGTTTGAGGGAAATTTTGGTGTTTTGTATTTTTAACCAAAATGGAGTTTTTAGAGATGAATAGTATAATTTTTAGATTTTTACGTGAAAAAGTAAGAGAGATAAACCGTTAGAACGATTTTTTTGTTCCGTTCCAACGGATTGGTGTCTGATTTTTTAAAAAGTTGTCAGAATTTTTTGACTTTTGCGGTAAAAAGTAAGAGAGAGAAACCGTTAGAATGGTTTTTTTGATCCGTTCCAACGGATTTATTTCAGAATTATTGAAATGTATTAAAAAGTTATTGCAGTTTGTGAAAAAATTTTTGGGATTTGTAAAAGATGTATTGGGATTTGTAGGGATATGTAAATATACTAGTTATTGACCGTGCCTAAAGGCACAGAAATATATTTTTGTGTGTAAATAATTCAAATTTATAAAGTAAACATACGTAAAAAAAACTATAAAAATAACCTATAGAAATAAAAATTATTAATCAAAAGAAATTAAGGTATATATATAGAAATTTATATAAATTTCACGAATTTTAAAGTAAATAAAATGTTGGTGTTTTTTTGGCGCATCAAACGCAACCTTAGTTGATATTCATAAGAAAATATGTATTTCAGTACAATACGGGCCCGATTGGATGGTGTTAAAATTTCGGGGGAAGAAGGTATTATTTTTAAATGGTTGGCCCACATTGATGTGATGTTCATGGAGGGGGATAACTTTTGACTTGGTTTGAATGTTTTATAAATAAAAAGGGGTGAATTATGGAAAAAGTTGTCAAATGATTCTTTTGCCCTTGTGGTGTCCCAAACTTTGTTTCCCATTAAATTAAATATTAAATTACAAAACCAATTCTATTTAATTATTTTTGGACAATTTAAAGTTGTATTATTTATTCCATTGAAATTTTAATTTTTTATAAATTTATTTTAATTTTTTAAATATGTACTTTTGAATGGTTAGTTATTATCTAATTTTTTTAATTATATTTATTTTGACTTATTGGCTTATCTATTTTTTTTACTAGCATTATATTTATTTTGATCAAATTAACAATACTGTAAACGATGGCTAAAAACGTAAAATACAAAAGGATTAAAGGGAGATAACTTTTGGTCAGCTCTGGGAGTGCCTAAAATTATTGTCCAAGGAGAAAAAACTAAGGGGAGAGAAAAGCTAAAAAGGAAGAAAAGAGGGTAAATTTTGTTTCCAAACAATAACAAAAATGTGAAACTCACGTTTATGAGGGAGTAAAAGTGAGGGAGTAAAAGTTTTGAAAGGGACTTTTTCTTTCATCCAATCGACCCCTATATTCCGTTTGGCGTTGCGATAACTTTTTGGCCAACTCAACAGTAAACTTGGTGGTTTTGTAGCCCTAGCGGCGACTAATCGGACGCAAGCCAAGCGCGCACACACCACACGATTTTCACACTCTGACAGAGTGAGTTGGAAAAGTGGGACTCGGATTTTCACCCGCCGAAAAAAACTCCAGGACTTACCAAACCCTAGTAGGTCCTCCGCTCTTGCTATTTGCTCCCCCAACTCTCTCTCTCTCTCTGAGCTAAAACCAAGTTCTTCAACCGTTTCCAAAATTTCTAGGTTTTAAGTTTACATTCTCTGTTTTACGAGTTTTCGTGTTGTTCATTTGAAGGTATTCGACGAACAATAGTGGAATAGCGATAACAAGATGGAGTACTGCGTGAACCGCTGCGAAAATGTGACGTCCAGGCTGATTTCGTCGTCGTCGCCTGTTTTCGCGCAGTCCAAACCCCATTCGTCGAAACCTAACTCCGTCCGCCTCCTCTTCTACTCGAAGAAAAATGGGTCGAAGGCCCATTTTCCGTCTCCGAATCTGATATTCCGGCCCTCGATCGCTCTCTCGCCGAGCTCGTGCAAGAGGCTGAGCTGCGTGCGAAGCGAGCAGCAAGGCGTTTCTGCTACCGCCAAGGGTTCGGATAATGGAGGCGGGTTTCAGAAGCCGGAGGTAGGCAAAAGAACCGACATAAAGAAGATTCTAATACTAGGCGCGGGGCCTATTGTTATTGGGCAAGCCTGTGAGTTCGATTACTCTGGAACACAAGCTTGCAAAGCCCTCAAGGAAGAGGGCTACGAAGTTGTTCTTATCAATTCGAATCCAGCTACGATTATGACTGATCCCGAAACGGCGGACAGGACGTACATTGCCCCGATGACACCGGAGCTCGTCGAGCAAGTGTTGGAGAAGGAGAGGCCCGACGCTCTGTTGCCCACCATGGGAGGGCAAACGGCCCTCAATCTTGCGGTGGCATTGGCCGAGAGGGGGGCCCTCGATAAATACTGCATCGAGCTGATTGGGGCGAAGCTCGATGCGATTAAGAAAGCGGAAGATAGAGATTTGTTCAAACAAGCTATGAAGAATATCGGGGTCAAGACGCCGCCTTCGGGTATCGGGACTACCCTGGAGGAGTGTGTGGAGATTGCGAATTGGATTGGGGAGTTCCCGTTGATCATACGGCCAGCGTTCACTTTGGGAGGGACAGGAGGGGGGATTGCTTATAACAGGGAGGAATTTGAGTTGATTTGTAAGTCGGGGCTCGCTGCTAGCCTGACGTCTCAGGTTCTGGTGGAAAAGTCTCTGTTGGGATGGAAGGAGTATGAGCTTGAGGTTATGAGGGATTTGGCGGATAATGTGGTTATCATTTGCTCGATCGAGAATTTCGACCCGATGGGCGTCCATACTGGGGATTCCATCACGGTGGCCCCTGCACAGACCTTGACGGATAAAGAGTACCAGCGGCTGAGGGACTACTCGATTGCCATTATACGGGAGATAGGAGTTGAGTGTGGTGGTTCGAATGTTCAGTTTGCGGTCAATCCCGATGATGGTGAAGTTATGGTAATTGAGATGAATCCCAGAGTTTCGAGGTCCTCGGCTCTAGCATCGAAGGCTACTGGTTTCCCAATAGCAAAAATGGCTGCTAAGCTGTCGGTTGGTTACTCATTGGATCAGATTCCTAATGATATCACAAAGAAAACACCAGCTAGTTTTGAACCTTCCATAGATTATGTGGTGACAAAGGCAAGTTTTTGTCCATTATCTTGTGCTCTTCTCTGCTTGCAGTCTTTTTCCCTTTTTTTTTTTCACTTGCATGTGTTTCTCACGGCTATTTTTGTTGCTTCCATAATTTTACCTGGACTAGATCAGCATCCAATATAATCATGACGCCAAGAAACGGGTGGTAGAGAACCATGTGGAGTATTATCCCTGGACTTTATTTAGAAACTGTTGATAATGGATATATATAAGGGACATAAGGCCTGGATATTATGAAGTCTGAACCTTTTTGCTGAAAATTTGGTTATTGTTTCTCATCAGTTACATCCAAGTTGTATTTGATCCTGATAATTGTTATAGATGGCATGCATAAACTACTGAGAGTGTTATTCGTACTTCGCGAATTGGTTCTCTTGTGAATCTGGTGATGGCATCTCTAATCCATGCTGTAGACGCTTGCAGTCCATGAAAACTGGTTCTCTAGACTTTTCAAGAAATACCACATGGAGAGAGAATATAATGCTCATGAAAGTCCTTGATGCTATCAGCATCTATTCTTTTAATTGTCATTCTCAACTTGACAACACACATTTATTGCTACCTTTATTTCTTACTTGTCTTCAGTCATATCATTCTAGGAAGGTCTAAACCATAGTTAAGATGTCACATTCAATATCAACAGAAATATATAGCTTTTTTTTTTTTTTATTATTATTATACTTGGGAATCACCTTTTTTATTTTTTGATCCTAACCCTAGAGCTACTAGCCCACCCCATTGTAATTAGGAGGTAGGTAATGCTAATGGAGTTCGAACTGGTGGCTTCTGCTTATATGAAGAGTTAGGAATTGTTTTTGATGGAAAGGATTTGTGATACCACCTTCTATTATTTTTATGTCAGAAGTGTACAGTATTTTTACAACTAAATTGTCGGTTGCTTTAAAAGGCATGGAAACTTTGGTTAGTAAAACTGATGTGCGCTAGCGCACATATACATGCATCCAGGCTGTCATGCATACAAAGAAGTTGTACCCATTGATGAAAATGGATGATTTATGTTGCATATCAAGTAAATGACAGATTGAATGTGTTTATCAATTCTGTACTCATTTATTTGTGACAATGTTTATCAACTGTGTATGCAATTATCTGCATCACCCCTTTTCCAATAAATGGTTTGGTCGCTTTGCCATGTGCTCATCTGGTGGCTTCTGGTTGATTCTTTCAGTCACCTGAGTCGTATCCTGTCAAAGTGTGATTACACTTAAGTGCTAGTTCTTTTTAAATTGGGATTTGCAGAAAATAACAAAAAACTAAAAAGTTGGTTGCAGCAGGAAAGGATCCAGAGTTACATAATTTCTTATCTTTTGCTGAAAACATGGTTGTTTAGAGTTGAAGTTTGATTGAGGTTCTTTTTGTAATTGGGTGGCATCCCTGTGTTTATTGAATATATATATACATATATATATTTTATTATAAAAAAAGAATAATGAACTGAGAAGTGGTAGATTCTGTTGTTGTCTAGCATGCCAAATATGGGTTAAATTCTGTAGCAAATGGACTCTGTTATCCTTCTTTTTTTTTTTCTCCCCTTCTTCTTCTTCTTCCTTTTTGTTTTATGTTTTGGTTAAAGTAAATTGTAATGTTTATCAATTCTGTACTCAATTGTTTGTGTTTTTTTTGCCAAATATATTTAGTCTATTTGACGTGAATAATCCTTCCTTCTTTAGTGTGCAAGCATTTGGTGACTTATGCTTATATCCCCAACCCCGTTACCAAGGTTTTGACTTGGTGTGTTGGTTGTATCATCAAAAAAATTCCTCGAGCTGTCCCACATTGCTAGGATGTGGTTGTGTGTGTTTTTATATCACCAACCCACCACCAAGTTTTCAACTAGTTGTGTGGGGGGGGGGACATCTGGCAACTTCTAATAGATTCTTCAGTTATACTCGAGTTTTATCTTGGGATATGGTGGTTGCCCTGTAACTCCTGGTCCTTAGAAATTGACATTTGCATAAAATAACAAGTACATAACCTTGGAAGGAATGTGAGTTCTGTTGCATTGTCAAGCATGGCTTCTATGGGTTATGTTAGTAGCTAGCCGGTTTTGTTTTATCCTCTTTTTCTTTTTAAGGACCCCCCGCCGGGGGGGGGGGTGCTAAGTAAGGATTCTGTGTTATCATTTCAAGGAGTTATCACTTGGTCCCATGTGTTGGTGCTGAGAACTTAATCACTTATAGAAAAGTGACATGCTCATGTTCTGTCTATGAAACACATTATAATTTTAATGAAAAATATGAAACTAACAATAAGATAGAAACTTATGAATTTATGTCTATTAATCCGTTCTCCTTCATTTTTTAATTTTAGGAATTTTAAAACTTGAAATAACAATTTGTTTATGAATTGAATTTTTTTAAAAATAAATATATTATAAATTACAAGCAAGTGACAAATTATTTTTCTTTTATATACATAAAAAAATTTGACTTGTCCCCATATTGATTAAAAAAAAAAAAAAAAAAAAAAAACAAACTTTTGGCCTGTCCCCAACATGTATTGACTTGATATTGTTTGAAATTAGCATGTCCACATAACCGTGCCCCTTGTCCCGTGTCTCCGCTTCTTAGTTGTGATGGTAATAGGTAATTGTATATTGTACTGATTCTGATACTTATTTTGCTGATTCTTCCAGTAGTTGATTTTTGTGATCATTTGTTAAATTGAGTTAAATAGTTAGCTGACAAATACCTATCTTAAATGTGGGTTTTTGAGGTTGTCCTTTGTCCGAGCTTCATTACATGCAACTTTGGTGGCTGCAGTGGCAGTCTATAACTTGAAAGCTATTTTAAACACCTTGCAAGGATTGCCTCAAGTCATGATTACTATCATGTTGTCTACAATAATAAATCTAAATGAGGATAGTCCTACCATCTTTCTGGTTTTATTCTCTCTGCTTGATGTCTACCTTGTGCTGCATGTACGAATCCTTTTAGTCCTTGCTTTTTCCTTTTCTTTTATTTTCTTTTTGCCAATCTATCCCAATTGATTTATTTTATTTTTTCTAAGATGTTTTATATTTTCCATTGGTGGAAATCTAATTTTCTTTTGGAGTTTTCTTGCAAAGCCTCCTTCATGTGCATGTTTTACCACAATTTTAATGTATATTTTCTGATCTTGTTTAGGGCCCCCTAGCAACTATAAATTTGATAGTATCTTCAGTTAGCTTTACAAATTGTATTCAAAGATCGTGATTGGCTATACAGCTGCATGCAGCCCTATGCTAACGACTTTTGTTGTTTTCTTTTCATCATTGGTATTTTTATTTTATTTTCATGTGGCTTCCACCTTTTGTATTACTCATTTATTTCAGCATTTCATTACCTCATGCCACACCATTATCTTCTAATCAGTGTTTTATCTTTTTTCTTGCATGAATTATGCAGATTCCCCGCTTTGCATTTGAGAAATTCCCTGGCTCTGAGCCGATACTGACAACCCAGATGAAATCTGTTGGTGAATCCATGGCACTAGGCCGCACATTCCAAGAATCTTTTCAGAAAGCAGTTCGATCATTGGAATGTGGTTACTCTGGATGGGGTTGTGCGCAAGTCAAAGAACTAGATTGGGATTGGGATCGGTTGAAGTATGGTATTCGAGTCCCTAACCCTGATCGCATCCATGCCATATATGCTGCGATGAAGAGGGGGATGAAGGTGGATGACATTCATGAGCTGAGTTACATTGACAAATGGTTCCTCACTCAGCTCAAAGAGCTGGTGGATGTGGAACAGTACCTTGTGGCTCGGAGTTTGTCTCATTTCACAAAGGATGAATTTTATGAAGTCAAGAGGAGAGGTTTCAGCGATAAGCAGATAGCTTTTATAACAAAATCCACCGAGAAAGAAATTCGCTCAAGGCGTTTATCTTTGGGTGTCACTCCAGTATATAAACGAGTTGATACATGTGCTGCAGAATTTGAGGCCAATACTCCGTATATGTACTCTACGTATGACGTTGAGTGTGAATCAGCTCCCACCCAAAGGAAGAAGGTTTTAATTTTAGGTGGAGGACCCAATCGGATTGGTCAGGGGATTGAGTTTGACTACTGTTGCTGCCACACATCATTTGCCCTGCAGGTTAAAATCATCCTTAGTACTGTTTTTAAAGGTTGCTCTTCCCGTGCTACTTTTTGCGCCATTGTTGGTTTTTAATTGCCCTATTACCAGGCGAATCAGGCTTTTTTCATGCATTGAAATCCTCATTGACATGGGCATTTTGGGTAATAATGCAACCTGCTGAATAGCATTTTACTAATGCATAATATATGTTATTGAATAATTATTGATTTTAACTGTCAACTATACATTTATTTCGACGTGGACTGTCGGTAATCATTCTGGTTACATCCCATTAAGGGATATGTAGGATGGCCATGACAGAACCAAAAGCTGATGAGTATTTTAGGATTCCTTGAATTTGTAGTTTATGATCCTGACAAATAGATAAATCCTTTATCTGCATTTAAATTAAATAAGCAAGCTAGAGTTGGAAGCCTACCTTCCATGTTCCCATGGCCCATATTATAGAGAAAACCATACTGCCATTGAACTAAAGGGTTTGATGTCATGAAAGTGCATTATTTGAGCTAAAAGACATCCATATTTTTTTGGTGAACCACACATTCTACATGTACATATATATATATATATATATATATGCTTTATTGCAGTTCTGTTGCCTCTCTCTCCCCCTCAAATTGAAAACAGAGATTAATATCAGCACTTATTGTGAATGGGCTGGAGGAGTAAGGCACAAAAGCCTCCTGTGAATTAATTGCATTTTTCTATTGTGCTGTCACTTTCCTCTGGTTTCCCTTTATGATCTGCTTACAATCTGTTTTCATTTGTATATGATCTTTGATTTCTTTGTTATTTTTTTTTGTTCATATGCAGAATGCAGGTTATGAAACTATCATGATGAATTCTAATCCTGAGACGGTGTCTACTGATTATGATACAAGTGACCGTCTATACTTTGAGCCTCTAACAATTGAAGATGTATGCAACATAATTGACTTGGAGCGACCTGATGGAATTATTGTGCAGTTTGGAGGTCAAACCCCCCTAAAACTTGCTCTTCCCATCCAGCAGTACTTAGAAAAGTACAAGCCTGTATGTACTAGTGGGAGTGGGTATGTTCGCATTTGGGGTACGTCACCTGATTCCATTGATGCTGCTGAGGACAGAAAAAGATTCAATGCTATACTGCAGGAGCTAGAAATTCAACAGCCAAAAGGAGGACTTGCCGAGAGTGAAGCTGATGCGCTTGCTATTGCAAAGAAAATAGGTTACCCAGTTGTCGTCCGGCCTTCCTACGTATTGGGTGGCCGAGCAATGGAGATTGTTTACAGTGACGACAAGCTTGTGACCTACCTTGAGAATGCTGTTGAAGTGGACCCAGATCGTCCTGTCTTGATTGACAAATATTTGTCTGATGCAATAGAGATTGACGTTGATGCATTGGCAGACTCATATGGCAATGTTGTGATTGGTGGGATAATGGAACACATTGAGCAGGCTGGAGTACATTCTGGTGACTCAGCATGCTCGATTCCAACAAAAACAATCTCCTCTGCATGCTTAAGTACAATTAGGTCATGGACAGATAAATTGGCGAAAAGGTTAAATGTGTGTGGACTCATGAACTGTCAGTATGCAATCACAGTTTCTGGTCAGGTGTTTTTGCTTGAAGCAAATCCCCGTGCATCGCGTACAGTTCCATTTGTGTCCAAGGCAATTGGGCATCCATTGGCTAAATATGCTTCGCTTGTCATGTCAGGGAAGTCCCTTAATGACCTGTGTTTCACGAAAGAGGTAATTCCTCAACATGTATCAGTTAAGGAAGCTGTTCTTCCATTTGAGAAATTCCAAGGTTGTGATGTGTTCTTGGGCCCTGAAATGCGTAGCACTGGTGAAGTGATGGGCATTGCCTTTGAGTTTTCGGTTGCATTTGCCATGGCCCAAATTGCTGCTGGGCAGAAGCTACCTGTTTTAGGCACTGTTTTCCTCAGTTTAAATGACTTGACAAAGCCCCACCTTGCCACAATTGCCCGGGCCTTTTCAGGACTTGGATTCAGAATCGTTTCGACTTCTGGGACAGCTCATATTCTTGAATTAGAAGGCATCCCAGTGGAACGAGTGCTGAAAATGCATGAAGGTCGTCCACATGCTGGTGATATGATTGCTAATGGCCAGATTCAATTGATGGTCATTACAAGTTCAGGTGATCTGCTTGATCAGATTGATGGAAGGAAGCTGAGGAGGATGGCTCTTGCTTACAAGGTCCCAATAATAACAACAGTTGCTGGAGCTTTGGCCACTGCAGAGGCCATAAGGAGTTTGAAATGCAGCACGCTTAAGATGGTTGCTCTTCAGGACTTCTTTGGCATTGAGCCGGAAATGAAGGCTATGAAGAACTTGCAGTCTGCTTCTTCCTCTCTTTGAATTACTAGGCATTTTGGTAATAATGTTTTTTTTTTTTCGTTTTCTTTGTGATGATTTCCTTAGTAGTCTCACTTGATTTTGTTTTGGACACTCACGTAGTTCCTTAGCACTTTGTCTTCTCACGTTTTCCCATGCAGTGACTCCTGTAAACAAGTTGGGCAAGTTTCACGTTGGAATTCAATGTAGATTAAGGTGTATAATATAAATATCTCAATTTTTAATGCAACTATCCTTTGTTTTGGCAGTTCAAGAAAGTAATTTCTAGTAGGGGTGGATTTGAGCCGAGCTGAGCTTTGACTTACTTCAGCTTAGTGTTTTTATATGGGCTCAATAAAGAAGAATTTACACACGAGATTGGCTCGTGAATAGCTCTATTAAACCAAAACGATATCGTTTTGATGGAAAAATATAAGTTAATAAATATTATAAAAATATATTTATTTTATTGAGCGGCTCGCTAGCTTTAGTGTTGAGCTGTTCTAGGCTTGAGCTCTAGTTTGATTATAAAGGAGCCACAAAATGATTTGAGCTGGGTAAGGCTATGAACTGAACGTGTTTGACCTGAGTTTGGGCAGCTCAAAAATAGCTCGGCTCGTGGCCAGCCCTAATTTCTAACTAATAAGTGACAAATTTGAGATTTAATGTGAAACCCAGATTTCTACTGTCAAAAATACACTGCTTTTGTGGCGGAAATTTATGGCTCATTCATGAGGATGTGACTACTGGTGTCCAATACTTTAAAATTGTTACCAGAGGTTGTACTTCTAATTTTTTCTGCAGGTTGACTTGAACCTGGCTATGAGTTGATTTACTTGCTCTCATTTTTGTTCACTTCAAAACAGCTAACTCTGGTGTGTATATCTTTAAACTTTTTTTAATTTTATACATGCTCGGCTTATACTTGGCTGTCTACATAGCGGGCTACATGGATCACATAATCAGTTCATTTGCAGAAAAGAGAAAGAATGGCATCAAGAGTCGTAGTTTTCAGCATTTTTTTTTTGAGTGCTTAAGTTTATTTATATATATACATATTCATCTGGTGGTCAAAATGTGGTCAAAATTTACCATGTGGAACATTGAGTGTTATGATCTACTGATGCTTATTCTATGGGCTGATTGCATGTGTAACTATGGTTTAGCATTCAGTAGCCATATTAGTGTCTGTGACATGTTTAATTTCTTACTTAGTTACTTCAACGGTTGAACCACTCTGCACTTACCAATGTAAAACCACAATTAGATGTTTTCTCGTAATGGTATAGGAATCTATTTAAAAATCATTGCAGCAAATATGTGGTGGCATGGTGCTTATCATTAGTAAGATGATGGGAGCATTATCACGGAGGTCAATTTATCTCTCATTTCACTTGTTTTCACACGTGTGCTCTTAATTGTCTATTGGTTATTTGTTTATCTATTTTTTAACTTTCTGAATTTTTATTTGGTGGTAACCGTTTAATAGGGGAGGTATGTGGTCGTCAATGGTAAAAAGAAGTGCCCGACAGTTGACAGATGATTTCGATCAGCTGTCAATTCATTTTGAACAGATGATTATGGCATGTTTGACGTAAAACAAATTAATCCTCACAAGATCTGTCCAATCACTGTCTAAAGATTTGTCTCTTCATCTTGAGAAACTATTTAGGGCAGATAGCAATCCATTTATCTGATCTTGATGAGACCTTGAGCGTTGTTGCTTTTTTTTTTTTGGGGGGGGGGACAACCCATGCTACCTCAGTGGGAGAGACTCATTACATTGGTGAAATTCCAAGTATAGCTTTAAAACACACTTCCTTGATTTGTGACGTGTGAGTGAAATTATAATGATTTGGCAGACTTCTGTTTGAAACTCAATGAAAGTGACATCTTGACATAAATTTTTTTTCAAGAGCTAAAAACTGCTGCAGTTTAATGGAAGTGGGCCACAACCATTTTTTAAGGTGTAGGAAAGGACATTTGATTTGCATGGCTCTGATTCATTACTAATAAGTTATTTTATTTATTCATACATTTTTACACGTTTCACTGTTCTAAAGTAAAAAAATTTCCCCCCTCCCTTAAGGTTGGAGGATTAGGACATATTTTGACCAAAGCCTATTGAGAGATATATAGTTTCCTAACTTAGAATTGACAGAATTTCTATTTTCCTCATTTCGATTGTAAACTTTGATTATAAATATAATGAAAGGGAGAAGGGAGAAATACAATTCTCTTAATTCTTTTTTTTCAAGTTGGTATTAGAACCAATTTGATTCCAAGAAAAAAACAAAAACAAAAGGGGCGGGGGGCTACATTCACCAAGCTACTGTGAGATTGCTGCCGGCTGTCTTTTGACCATTGGAATCCACCTCCGACCATACCAAGGTCTCGTCGGCCTCCAACGAACTAGACTGCTCGAAGATCGTCGCCAGAGATTGGGTGACGTGCCAATCACAGCCACAGATCCAGCTTCATGTGTGTAACTCCTTTCTGCGTGTGCCGGTGCGTGGATCATCGGAGGTCCTTCGGTGACGATTGACGACGATCACCAGATGTAGGAGAGTCGTCTCTTTCTTGCTTTCTCTTTGATTGATGGTTTGATGCCTGATTGAAACACAATCGTCTTTGTGAAGCAGTTGTTCTCGCTGGTGTTGTTTGTTCCTGTTTTTTTGTTTTCATTCACTAGTGTTCCTTCCTGTTTTTACTTGATCTGTCAGCCACTGTTGGGTTCTTGACGACACTGGTGGCTTCTCTTATTTTGCATCTTGACGACTGTGAAGGTTTGGTTACTTTTGTTTGGTTTATTAACGATTGTGCTTTTCTTTTTGAAAGATTAATTTGATTATTGCTGGTTATTAGTCACTATGTCGAAGCCCGTAATGCCTCAATATGTTTTCTTAAAGGCCGATGATGTCCCTCAGTCTGTCACACCTAAGAAATTAAATGGTACAAATTATTTAAGTTGGGCACATGTAGTGAAAACCCTTCTTCGAGGGAAAGATCAATTGCAGTATATTACTGATGATCCCCCTTTGTCTACTGATACTCATTATCGTGTTTGGATGAGTGAGGATGCTATTATTATGGGATTGCTATGGCATAGTTTGGAGGATTCGGTTGCCACTACTGTTGAATTTTGTGATTCTTCTAAAAAAATATGGGATTGTCTCGAGTCTTATTCCAGAAAAGTAATATTTCTCGAGTATGAGTTGTATGAGCAGATGTTCTCTGCAAAACAGGGCGAGTGATCACTATCTGAGTATTATAGTTACTTGAAAAGCCTCTGGGAACAGTCGTTACAATATTGGCCATTTAGTGAGGACTTGACACAGCAGAAAATGACATAGCAGAAAAAGAATTGGAAAGAATTCATGATTGCAAACTTTTTTCTGGTCTTCATCTTGTTCTTCGTGGATTTAAGGATAAAGTTTTAGCAAGTGAAACCTTGCCTATTGCCCATATACAACGATTTTCTTTAGGCAGTCATTCGACCACAACTAATGATCATTTTGTGCCTTCCACTGATTATTTTGCTCTTGTTAGCTGTGGGGGTTTTTCTTAGGGTAATTCTCATGGCACTCACGATGAACGTAATACTTGTGGTGGTTCGAGAGGTGGAGGACGTTCCTCACATGGTAGAGGCGACGGCAAGTGTGAATTTTGCGGTGGCACTAATCATACTGAACCTTTTTGTTGGAAGAAGTATGGAAACCTGAGCAGGCATAGAATGTTTCTGGTAGTTCATCTTCGTCTCTTTCAGTGCCTACTAGTGGAGCTCCACATTTGATTCTCAGGAGACATTCACTCTAAACTCATCACAGCTTCAGGTGCTTATTTAGTCCTTATATGTTTCTAACTCTCCTGCCTCCACTGCTACCTTGGTCAACTCAGGTAATCTGGCTCTTGTAGCTTCTTCTTTTCCCTCTCGGATTATCGATTCGGGAGCTAGCTCACATATGTCTGGTAATTATTCCTTATCCTCTGGTAATTATTCCTTATCCTCTGACCTTAGTAACATTCATCATAATATTGTGTTAGCTGATGGTTCTTCTCGTCCTGTGTTTGGTAGAGGGACTCTTCGCCCCTGATCATCTCTTAATCTCTCTTCTAGTCTTTTTGTATCTTAATTTCCTTTTAATTTACTATTTGTTAGTCAACTAATCAAATCATTAAATTATTTCATAACCTTCTTTCCTACTTTTTGTATCTTGCAAGGCCTTACGACGAAGAGGATGATTGGTTCAGGGCATGAGAAGGATGGCCGTTATTATCTTGATCGTGATTGACCTCTGGAGCATTTGCCTTCTACAGCTCTTTACACTTCTCTCTCCCATTTTCAATGGCATCTTCGTTTGGGTTATCCATGTTTAGTTAGGTTGAAGTTAATTATTTCAAATTTGAGTCAAGTGTTTAGTCTAGAATGTGAAGCTTGTCAGTTTGGCAAGCATCATTGTAGTTCCTTTCCTAGTCATGGTTTTAGTCTTGAGTCTGAACCTTTTGTTGTCGTTCATATAGATGTTTGGGGTCTTTCTTGCTTTAAAAATGTTAATGGTTTTTCTTATTTTGTGATATTTGTTGATGACTTTTCCCGTATGACATGGCTTTTATTAATGAAGCAACGATCTGATTTATCTTTTATGATTTCTCGCTTTTATAATGAAATTATTACTCAATTTGACAGAAGAATTAAAGTTTTCCGTTCAGATAATACATTAGAATATATTCAGACTGTTTTTTAGACCTTTTGCATTGATAAGGGCATTATCCATCAGACCACTTGTCCTCGCACTTCTCAATAGAACGGTGTTGCTGAACGCAAACATCGTTATTTGTTGGATGTTGTTCGTGCTTTGATGTTTCACATGCATGTACCCAAACCTTTTTAGGCAGATGCTGCCTCACTACCTGCTATCTTATTAATAGGGTCCCCACACTTGTTTTGCCCAACCAATCCCCCTTTTCTATTCTTTATCCAGATTGGTTTCCTTTTCCTCTTTGTCATCATATTTTTAGATGTGTTGTCTTTGTTCACATTCTTGATCCCAATCAAGACAAACTTTCACCTCGTTTTCGTAAGTGTGTTTTTTTAGGATATTATCGCACTCAGAAAGGCTATCGTTGTTACCACCCCTCTTTATGTCGTTACTTTGTAAGTAATGATGTCATCTTTTTTGAGTCTACTGCTTTCTTTTCATCTTGTGGTGACCTCTTGTCCTCCGATCTCACTGTCTCTCGTGAGGGGGCGCATTCTCCTACACTTCTTGCTCTCTTATCCTCCACGTATGTTCCCATGCATTTATCTTCCTCTCTTGACCCTACCATAGATTCCTCCACATTGTCAGAACCATCGGTTTTGTCTACACTCCCTGTTCCTACTATTACATCTGAATCTCCTGCTCCTTCACAACAAGTTTATTGACTCGATCATGATAGGAAGGTTATCCTTTCCTTGCCGGCTGATCCCGCTCTTTTTCTGAGGCACCTGTTCCTTCTCCACCTTCTGACTTGCCTATTGCTTTATGAAAAGGTACACGTACTTGTATTATGCATCTTATTACTAATTTTGTCTCTTACCATCGGCTTTCTCCTTTTCTCTCTTCGTTTGTTTGCGCCTTGTCTTCTATTTCTGTTCCTACCTCATATAAACAAGCCTTATCTATTCCTGGGTGGAAACACACAATGGATGAAGAAATGCATGCTCTCCATCAAAATCAGACGTGGGAACTTACCTCCCTTCCCACTGGAAAACAATCTGTTGGTTATCGCTGGGTTCATAGTGTTAAGTATCTTCTGGACGGCTCTGTTGAGCATTTCAAGGCTCAATTGGTTGCCAAAAGGTATACTCAAACGTATGGTTTTGATTACTCTGAGACTTTCTCTCTTGTTGCTCGCCTGAATTCTGTTCGAATTCTTCTTGCTGTTGCAGTTGGCCGCTCTTGGCCTTTACATCAGCTTGATTTAAGAATGCTTTTCTCCAAGGTGAGATTCGAGAAGAAGTTTATATGGATTAGCCTCTTGGTTATAGCATTCCTGGAAGTGAATATCTTGTGTGTCGCTTACGGCGTGCTTTATATGATTGAAACAATCCCCACGGGCCTGGTTTGACCGTTTTAGCTCTTCCCTTCTTGTTGTGGGATATGCTCACTCTACCATTGATGATTCAGTGTTTGTCCGTTGCACATCATCTGGTACCATTGTCTTGATTGTGTATGTAGATGACATTATTATTTGTTGTGATGATGCTTCGGGTATTGTGGCCTTGAAACAATCTCTTTACTAAGTTTCACACTAAGGATCTTGGCCGACTTTGTTACTTTTTTTGGGATTGAAATTGCACTCTCCTCGCATGCTATTTCACTTTGTCAACACAAGTATGTGTTGGATTTGCTTTTTGAAACTGGTTTTTTGGGTGCTCGATCCGTTGATACTCCTATGGACTCTTCTACTAAGCTGGATGCTATTTCAGGAGAGATCTTTAATGGTGTGAGTCGTTATCGTTGCTTTGTTGGGAAGTTCATCTATCTCACTGTTACCTGTTCTTATATCACTTATGTTACGGGGTGGTAAGTCAGTTTATGCATAGTCCTTGTCTTCTGCATTTTGAGGTCGTTTGTCGGATTTTATGATATTTGAAGCATTCCCCTGCTCGTGGCCTCCTGTATCGCCCCTCTTCACTATCTATCACTGGTTATAGTGATGTTGATTGGGCCGGGAGTCAGATTGATTGTTGTTCGACTTTGGGTTACTGTATATTTATTGGTGATAGTTTGGTTACTTAGTGCAGGAAGAAACAGCAGGTTGTGGCTCTTTTGAGTGCCAAGGTTGAGGATCGTGTTATGTCAAATATTGCTTCTGAGATGCTATGGGTTCGATCTCTCCTACGTGACTTTGGTGTTGATATTGTTGATCCTATGGTTATGCATTGTGATAATCAAGTCGCTATCTTCATTGTTAATAATCTCGTGTTTAACGAGCCCACAAAGCATATTAAAGTAGATTGTCACTTTATTTGTGATTTGTTACTTCGCAAAGAATTGAGTATTTTTGTTTGATCGTCTTCCCAGGTGACTGATCTTCTTACCAATCCATTACCTCGTTCTTCATTTCGGAGTTTGTTTTCCAAGCTAGGTATTTTTGACTTATATGTTTCAACTTGAGGGGGTGTGTTAGAATATGTAAGAGATATATAGTTTCCTTACTTAGAATTGACAGAATTTCTATTTTCCTAATTTTGATTGTAAACTTTGATTATAAATATAATGGAAGGGAGAAGGGAGAAATACAATTCTCTCTTTCTTTTTTTTTTTTCAAGTATTACATTGCAATGGATAGGAATTGGGAGAAATGTCAGACATTTTTGGTTTCTGTCTCAGTTATTGGAAGAGATGCTATGGGCTTCTCATTGGTACAAGTTTTGACTCTGATCCAGGATACGTACAGAGTACCCTGATAGTTTAAACTGCATTTCTGGGATATTTGTTTCTGTCTTCATCTTGAATCCAGGAATTCATTTTTTTTTTCTAATGGATCACAAGGTTAGAATGAAATCTGTCTGTTGATCTTTAAGCTGTTTAAAGGTATATTATGCTGGACTATCTTGGATTTCAGGAGTGTCTTTGCCTTTGAAAGTCTGCTTTGTTAGTTAACAAGCCCACTCATGTGAGAATGTGAAAGGACCCGGAGAAAATATGATTTTCAGTAGCAAAATTGAGCTATTGTGCTTGGGTGTGGACTTCTGCACCATTGCACTTTTAGTTGTTGGTAGTATTAGCTCTTGGAGGATGGTGTGAACATTCATACTTTTGGTAGACTTTGAATTTATGCGCCATACTGTTTTGCACGACCTTGTATTGGTAATTGTTTCTTACCCGCGTAACTTAATGAATGATAATGATTAAATGATAATGCTTTGTCATAAACTCAAATATTAAAAACATATACGACAAATGTTCTTTACCCCCTGGTGTGGCAATGCTGCAAACATTCGATGAAACATATGGTAAAAGCATAAAATTCTTTTTCTAGGTACAAGGACAAGATATTCTGCTTCTGTGTAATGCCTTATTTCTGTTTTATTTTTTCTCGAGTGTAATTACTATTGATGGTGCAATTGACTGTTTTAGTTAGATTTGTGGGCAAAAAAGATAGGAGATATTGTGATGGAAGATCTGCACATCCTTTTCTTGTTGACAGTGACTTGAAAGCTTGGAACTGGGAGCGCCCTTCATCAAGTGATCGATTCAAAAATTAAATAGGTAGATTACCTCTTCTCTGGAAATAAATGCTATGTTATGGCTTTTTGAGTACTTGAATAATATACATTTTTTTTCTCTAGTGGACTGAGTTGAAAATCTATATCTATTGCTCATATTCTATGGGTATGGGTCAAAGCTCAAACCTAACTCAACTAGCAGGTTAGACTTTCAAGAGACTAACTACGACAATTAGTCATTGATTAAAGGGTAGATAAAGACCCAACGCCTTGTTTCAAAGGATTTGACGTATGTGATGTCTCACCATCTATAAACTACTCCTTATTGCCTTGTTTTAGATTGAATTAGTTTTAACATGTCGATTGCTTTTGGTGGAGCAGAATTTTGATCAGTCGTTTGGTAGTTGGAAATATCCTTGTGCATGACTATGAGATGAAGATTGGTCATCATGAAGTAAACTAATATTATAATATACCTTACTTGGACTTGTCAAATAATAATAATAATAATAATAATAATGTGCCTTACTTTGGAGTTTGAAAACTGCAAATATTATATCTTATTCTTATCTGCTTGTGCTATGTTTGGTTTTAAGGAGAAGAGAAACGGAGAAAAGGAAAGAGTAGACGTTTTCTCTCATCTTTTGCTTGCCTAATGGGCCTGGAGAGAAAGGGAAGAGAAAATGCTATAGGCGCCACGATTTATTTTCTCTCCATTTCTCCTGCATTCGCTTTTCCTTTATTTTTTTTTTTCCCCTTTCTCCCCAAGACCAAACAAAGCGTTACTTCAATAATGACAGGAGTATTGTTCGCGGGAACTCACTTTATCTAATTTCAATCCATCACTTTTTCGGAAGAAATAAAATACCAATACAGGATAAAGTTATAACAACTCGATGGTGTTTTGTGTTGAGGTGACAAAAAGCTTTCCTATAGGATTCACCGAAGAATTAGGTGCAAATCTTTTGTCAACCCCTTAATACTTTCATATCTTGCCAAATTACCCGAAAACAAACCTGATAAAAGTCTTCAGTTTCACTATTCTTCCCCCACATCTTATGTCCGTGCTTACTTGTATGGCTTACCTAGTTCTGTCTTTGTTTATCCTTTTTCAATCTTATTAGCGTTGAACTTCTTGGTCGTGCTGTATTCGGAAGCACAGACCCTTTAGCCTCAATTTCAAAGTACGTGAAGGTATGACTATTTTGGGGGGAGTAAGGTGGGACCCATTTAAGTTCAAAATTTTCCATTGGTCTTATCTATATACATGTATACACCAATTTACATACACAAATATATGTATGTAGGCATGCATGTTTCAAACCTGCGTTGCCAAAAAGTCTCGTGTCTAATGAAGAAAACAGAGAAAATAAGGATTCTTCGAGTCGCTCACTCACTAGTGATTGTACTAGCGTGGTCTCAGTGGGAAAACTGGCCGAGAACTTCGATACAATTGGATATATTGTGTTGCTCACAATCCGAAACCGTGTGGACCTTTCTTTAACCCAAAGCACAGAAAATGGAGATCAGATTTCTCCATTTTCTGTGCTGGCAGGGATGCACGTGATATACAGTAACGTGTATATATATATATATATATTCGTCTTTGTAATATACTTCTTGCATACATTTGGATGCATGTGTGAGAGTGGGTTACCATATGGAACAGCATTATCAGGTGCAAGGTGCCAAGTACGTCATTTTTTTTTTGGGTCTGTGTTGTGTGCAACGAGCGTATATGAAATAATATGAAAACAATAATTTATTATTCAAATCGGAAAGAACAAATACAAAAATATAATATTTGGTAAAATTTGTTATTATTTACTATTGAAGTAATTATTTATCAATAAAATTAATAATAAATTTGTTATTAAATTAAATAATGCAAGAAATAGTAAATATTTTTATCAAAATAATTATTTATTATTAAAAAAATATTTTATCATTTGTAACTACTCGCGATAGTACAATACAATATTATTTATTTTGAGGTTGGTTAGTTGTTTTTTAAGAGCTTAGTTGCTTTTATCCTGATATTACTCTCACTTGAGTATGTTTTAACGTTGGAGTTTTCATCGAATCCGGTTTTCTCACAACAATTTAATTCTGTCTTTTTTATTGAATTCGGACGCTCATAACTTTAAAATGTGTTGTACTTTTTAGATGTCGAATATTATATATATGTCACTTGTGGGGTAAAAGATATTGCTTCTCTTTTTTACTTTCTGCTTTAATCTCCTACGGGCAGATATTGCTTCACTGAATCCCCTCACATCTTAGGGAACAGTTGACCTGATGTGAAAATTTAGGGATAATAAGTTTATGATATTTATATTTGAATTGAGAAAGTAAATATTATTTGGTAATAATTATATTATGTTTAGAATAGTGAGAGAGAATGTTGATTGAGTGGGAATGATGAAAGAATGTTTTCCTAAGTAATGAGAAAAATGTATAATTTTCTCATAATTCTTCATTTCCCAATTCCCTCCTAATAATTTAACCCCTCTTCCAATCTAATCTAACGGTAAAAAAAGAATTATACCAATAAAATTGATCTTATGCTAATTTTCAAAACAAATTTGCCCTTATTATTTAAGCATGGTGTTGTATGTTCCGTGCTTGTTACTCGTGTAAAGCGTTTCTTGTAATCGTCTGCATCTGATCCACATGCTCCTCTACGTGATTATCGTGGGTATAAGGCAAATGTTTACTTATTTGGATAAGCTTACAAAATATGTTCTTTGACTTTCGTTTTTATTAAAATTGAGAAACAAATGTTCGAACCAAACATATTCTGTATTCCTACTTTTTGACAAGAAAAAGGGCAAAAAAAAAAAAAAAAAAAAAAAAAAAAATATATATATATATATATATTAGTATGGCCGGAGCCATGTGCAGGCAAGGGATACGTGATCCCTGAATTTTAGACTTGAAATTATCAAAATACCATAGAAATTTAAACTTTATTTAAAAAATTAAATTAATTTAAAATTAAGGTATTTAAATTTTATTTAAAAATTAAAGTTAACTCTAAAAATTTCAGTATATAAAAAAAATATATAAGAGTCAAATCCTAGTATTTTTTGTAAAATAAAATACATTCTCCCATCATTCTATTATATACTTCTGTC
>QLOD02085144.1:0-23796 GCA_003260245.2 Sideroxylon spinosum | reverse complement strand
AAGGACAAAAAATCATAAAATTAGGAAAAAATGAAAAATTTTATAAATATTTGTATGTTGAAAATGCATTGCAACTTGTTATATTGAATAGAAAAAAAAAATCAAAACTCTGAAAAAAAAATAAAATAAAGTAGCAACACTTCAAGAGCAAAAAATATATATATAAAATGAGGATAAAAATAAAAAAATTACAAAAATATGTACTTTAAAAAAAACGCAACAGCTTATTATTTAAAAAAAAAACGCAATAATGTTTGAAGGACAAAAAATATAAATTATAGGCAAAAATAAGAGGTAAAAATATGTACGTTAATGTGTATTTTGGCTTATTATATTGAAAAAGTATACAAAATATAGAATAGAAATATAAAAAATCATAATTCTAAAAAAGAAAAAGCAAATAAAAAAAACCTAACTATTTAAAAAAATAAGATAAAATAGTAATATATCTCATATTGAAAAGGGTCAAATTGAAAAAAAAAAAGTGTTAAAAAAAGTATTTATTTTTGCTCTTAAAAAAAAAACCAAAAACAAAAAAGGCGAAAACCATAAGATAGTAATAATACAAAAGCATAAGGGTAAAAGTAAAAAAAAAAAAAAAAAAAAAAAAACCATCCAAAGAGGACGCTTGATTCTTTACTTCGATTCCCAATTATTATATATAGGGGATATATATTTATTAAAGCAAAAGAAGTCCTTTGCTTAATGACATGTCATGCTTGACTAATTTTCTATATTTAATTATATTTTATTTTTCTTGTCAACTTTTCTGTCTCTAAATGGAGCTATTTTTTATTGTTTTTTTCTCTTTTTCATCCCGACTCATGTCGCTCATCCATAAAAAAATACACATACACGAGCGCTGTGTTAGAAATTTTTATTGTCCTGAGCTACTAAATAAAAATGATTTTTGATCATAATTAATTATCAATTTAAATATTTAAATTTGTCAATTTAAGTAATCGAATGAGAAAATGAATTAGTAATTTAACTACTGATTAGTAGTTTTTTTTCTTAAAATGATTAAATTTATTCTTTTACATTTTAAATAATAAAAAAAAATAGTCAAATTAACAAAAAACTAAAAAGGTAATTACTATAAACTTAACTTTTTTTTTTTTTAATCTTTTTCTTTCCCGAACACTAAAAATAAGTCAACTTTTTAATAGTTACTTAAAAAAATAGCTTTTTTCTTTCCAGACTCCATCTAAATACGAAACTGCGATTACCCAAAAAATAAAAAATAAAACAAAAAAGAAAAGAAAAGAAAAGAACCGACGATAGCCTTACTTGTTTTTGTAAGCAGCTGTTAATATATTATATATACACGTAATATATTATTAAGAGCTCAAAAGTTGTAAGCATATTGTATACGCGTAGCATTATATATAATATAAATATATAAAAATTGGTAATTTGTGCGTTTACTGAGAGAATATAAAATTGAAAGTACTTCCAAAATTCCAAGCAAACTCATCAGAGAAAAATATGTCGATAAAGTGAGAGAAATGGTGCAAGAATACAGAATTGAAATGGTAAAATAAATAAAAAATATTATGAAATTTTACTTAGGTATGTAATCTTAATCTTTCTTTGGCTTTTTTTTAGGACTATTAATTTATTTATTATTTTTTAAATATATTTGGGTTATGGGCTACATATCACATTGGGGTATATATAATTATGCAAAATATTATATACTATTACTATTAAAAAATTTTTGGACCAAAATCGAACTTGGGCTCTAGCCCACCTTAACCCCAAGGTACCTCCTCTCTTGTACACATACTAAGAGTTACATATAATTTTAGGCACGGAAACATAATTTAGCATGTGAAAAATGTTGGGAAATGTAAAAAATCTCAAGATCATGACTATAGTATATACAAATAATACAAAAAAAATTTACCGATCTAATCTACGAGCATAAGATTATATCTTTGAGATCTCTCTAGTTTGATCTCGATAAATCCAAACTTTTGACAGTAGATGACTTCGATTTGACTGCTCGATCTCAACCTTCAGAATTCTATCGTTTTCCTGAAAATACCTTCTTTCTCTCTCACAAGATAGTGGAATCTTTAGCAATCTATAGGGTTTCTTATTTATCTTTTAGAAAATGTAAACCGTAGCTACCAACAAAGAGGGTATTTATAGGGCTACAATAAGGGGCCAATAGGCAAATATGAGAAGACTTCCTATGTAAATTACGTAAATTATAATTCATTCCTCTAAAGAATTAAACTGCACTCCTAATCATATTCGAAATTATATTTTTGAGCGTTTAATATTAAATACTTATAATCTCCCCACATTAAGATTTCAAATATCCACCAAATAAATTTAATTACTAACAAATTAATTTAATTGGTTTTTTATTTTCCTTAAGACCTTTCCACTTAACTTATTTGACGTATCGGATTCAAAATCTACTTGCAAGATTTGATACAGTCAAAACTTATAAGCTTTCTCAACGGGATATCATCAATCCAATTTATCTGGTCGTGAATTCCTTCAACTATTAATATTTATCAAATATATAATGTCATTACCCAACTCATTGAGTTTATTGACTCATATAGAATCTCACTCTTTGTGTAATCAAAGCAACAAATCACCATATACATATATTTGAAATTAGAATTTGGATTAAGAGCATAAGTAATCATAATAAGCATGAGTTTTAAATTATTTTATGAAGCCAATACAAAATAACTACCTCAACTGAATCCAGTTCAATATACACAAAGTGTACTAGCATAAATAGTTGGAATTAAAAAATTTCCTGTAGTCAAGATAGAATTATTAAAATCTGTGCTACAGTTCTACTCCTAAGCCAAACAACCTTTTTTTGCAGCCTCAGATGCAGCTAAATACTCAGCTTCCATGTTGGAATCAGTAACACAAGTTTGCTTCACAGTCCTCCAATAAATGGCTCCACCACCTAGGGTGAACACATATCCCGAGGTTGATTTCCTAGATTCATCATCTGATTGGAAGTCAGAATCTATATATCCTATAGGCGTAAGACTATTTGCCCGATAAACTAACATATAATCTATAGTCATTTTCAGGTACTTATTATATGTTTTACTACAGTTCAATGTTCTCGCCCAAGGTTAGACTGAAATCTACTAACCATGCCAACAACAAAATAGATATCAGTTCTAGTACATAGCATAGCATACATTAGCCTTCCTATTACAGAAGCACAAGGAACTGCCTTCATGCTTTTTATCTCTTCAGGTGTCTTAGGACACTGATCATTAGATAGAGAAATTCAATGCTTGAAAGGGAGAAACCCTTTCTCGAAATTATGCATACTAAATCAGGTGAGAATTTTTTCACTATAAGTGGCTTTAAGATATCATCGTTTGCTTGCAAACTTGCAAAAGCTTGATCCATGGGATGTGACTCGCTTATTCCAAATATACTTCATATCAAACTATCTTGATAACCATGCCTCAACTGAAGATAACACTCCTACATCATTTCTAATGAGTAAAATGTCTTCCACATATAGCACCAAGAACACCAAAGCTTTTGCATCACGCTTCTTATACACATAGGACTCATCAGGACTTTGATCAAAACTATAAGATTTAATAGCTTAATCAAAATGAGTATTCCAAGATCGTCATTCCAGGATCTAAATGTCTGCTTAAGCCTATAAACGGACCTCTTAAGCTTGCACACCAACTGTTCTTGGCCTTTCGCTATAAAACCATGTGGTTGCATCAAATAAATGCACTCGTCAAGTCTTCCATGAAGGAAAGCTATCTTAATATCTATTTGTCAAATTTCGTAATCGAAATGAATTGCAATGGATAAGAGAATCGGCATAAACTTAAGCATAGCTACTGGCGAAAAGGTTTTTAATAATCGATCCCCTTTTTTCTGAGGAAAACCTTTTGCAACTAATCTAGCCTTGATATATCCACTTGCATCTATTAGGTTTTACCCCTTCGGTTGGTTCTACAATATCCCATACCTGATTAGAGTACATAGACTCCATTTCTGATTTCATAGTATTTTGCCAAAGAACTGTGTCTTTATCTTGAAGTGCTTCATTGTAGTTACCGGTTCTAGTATCTAGTTCATCAGAGATTTTGTCATATGACTCTCCAAGAAATATATACCAATCAATTGGGTGTACAACCTTCCCACTACGATAAGGCACAACCTACGACTGCATACTAGTAGTAACACGATTTGTTGATTTTAATCCTTGTGCACCCTAAACTTGCACTGGTTGTGAAACCGGTGCATAAATGGTTTCCGTTTGTACTGGTTTAAGGTTAGTCCGAGTCTAAATACTTCTCCCAATACAAAAAGATAATGGGAAGTTAGGAAACTCATTTTCTTACTGTGTTTCTTTCTGTACTATTGGTATTCAACAAGCTAGTCTAGTTTCATTGCCTCTCAACTCTTCTAGACCAATTTTACTTCTGGGCTTGTGGACCATAATATAGTGCTCTAAAAATTGGGCATTGGTGCTAATAATGACCTTCTGATCCTTAAGATAATAAAGCAAATGTTTGCACTTGATTCCAACTTATCTAGTTTCCTTTTCAGTACATATGCTAGACAATCCCAAACCTGAACATGTTTTCGACTAGGTTTGTGCCTAGTCCAAAGTTCCATGGGTGTCTTAGGTACTAACTTAGATGGTACCAAGTTGAGAATGTATGCAGCTGTCTCCAATGCATATCCCCAAAATGAAATACGTAAGTCTGAATAACTCAACATAGATTTGATAATATCCATAGGAGTCTTATTCATTCTTTTTGCTACACCATCTGCTGTGGCATACCAGGTGCAAACACCTGGGATTTAATACTAACATCTGACAAATAATCCATGAAATCTCCTAAAAGGTACTCCTCACCTCGATGGGACCATAGTGTCTTTATACTTCTACCATGACGATTCTCGATTTTTGCCTTAAATGCTTTGAATTTCTCAAAGCATTCAGACTTACAGCACATCAGATAAATGTACCCATACCTTGAGTAGGCATCAGTAAAATTGATAAAATACTCAAAGCCACCTCTTGCCTGAATGTTCATTGAGCCACAAATTAGAGTGAACCAATTCTAATATCTTCTTAGCTCTATTGCCTTTGGCTGAGAATGGCCGCGTGGCCATTTTTCTTTCTGCGCAAGATTCACTGACTAGTAGTGCCTCTACTTCCAATGAACCTAATAGTCCATCATGAACTAGTCTTGAAATCCGTCTTAGATTTATATGAGATAAGTGCAAGTGCCAAAGATAAGTTTGATTCATTTTAAAAGGATGTTTTCTCTTATATGGTTTATTTTATTCACTTTATTTAGTTACACAGGGAGAGAAATAGGATTAATAATATAAAGATCATCCATTAATGTACCAGAATAGATAAAAATTTTTTATTTCTTAATAAAAATAGAATCATTAAAATAAACTAAATATCCATCATCAACTAACTTAGAAACTGAAATTAAATTCCTCTTAATTGAAGGTACATAAAGGCAATCTTTCAATATTAAAATCCTATCTCTACTAAAAGAAAAACTAATATCTCCCACTGTAACTACCGACACTCTCATGCCATCTCTTAAAAACACATAGATCTCCCCATCATTTGGCTGTCGGCTCTACTGGAACCCCTGTAAAGAATTGAAAACATGATTAGTGGCTCCCATATCCATACACCAGCTACTGGTAGATAACACCGCCAAGCAAGTTTCAACTATAAGCGAACGAGATATACTTCTAGCTTATTTCCTGGCAAGCCAAATTGGACATTGCTGCTTCTAGTGACCTGGCTGCTTGTAGACGAAGTCCTTGCCTTTCTTTTTTATTTCCCTATTGGGCTGTAAGGGCTATTGTTGTTGTTTTTGTTTTTGAACCTTTTTCTTCTTCTTAGTAGGAGACTTCGAAAAAAAACCTTTTTAGTAACCATCGCAATTATAGGCTTCTTGATGAAACTCTCTACTGCCTGAAGTTCTTTAAGTAGCTCTGCAAGTGAATAATTCAGATTGTTTATAGAATAATTTAGGTAGAACTACTTAAAAGAATAAGGCAGTGACTAGAGAATGATGCCGACCTGAGTTTCTCCATCCATCTCAGCTCTAAGGATCTCCAGTTTATTTACAAGACTAATCATCTTTAGAACATAATCCCTGATAGGAGTTCCCTTAGCCATATTAGTGTTCATCAGTTTTTTCATTGCAATCTGCCTAGCCACACGACTTTGATCCCCAAACATATCTTTGGGGTTCAACATCATGTCATAGGTAGAAGACATAGACTGAAGCTGATGTTGCAGAACATTTGACATAGAAGCTAGAATGTAACACCATGCCATCTTATCAGCCTTAATCCACTTCCAGTAAGCCTAAGACTCTTCATCTGAAACCCCTTCACCGGGTTCTACAGTATAAACCTAAGTGAGCATGAACTTGTACTTTTTTGCAATCAACACTATATCCAAATTTTTTTTTCCAATCCATGTAATTAGGACCAATTTTTTTGTTTTGTTTGAGTATCACAGTAAGTGGATTAAAAGAAGACGTTTTAATCCTTAGAATCATACATACATCAATAAGATATAATGAGCAATAAACTTTAAAATCAAATTATAAATAGGACCCCTCATCCACTATAAGTAAAAGAATTCACCAACAGCCTAGCACACCGTGAATAGTATGCCTTGATAGGAGGACGTCTACTATCTATCATTTATTCGGGAAGGTCAAAACCTATTAATTTTACTATGCAGGCAAAAGAAACATGCCAAGTAAAATTAATTAGTTGGCAAAATTTGGTCATATATATATTAGTAGTGACTATGATAGGGATGATACTAATATTTATACCTAAGTGTGTACCATCACTCAACCCTAGATCTGTTGTTCCATAGTGGTCCCTCAGATGGAGAGATAACCCAACATTAACAATTACTTGGGATTATTCTTGGTGGGGTAGTAATTAATTTCATCTGATGAGGAGAAAGACACTAAAGCCAACACGTGAAATTAATTACCTCACCGATAAACAAGTGATGGGACCATGTGATTTAAACATGCCCCGCTTAGTTATTTAAAATATTTTAAGGGCTTAAGAAAAAATATGTGTTTAATTGTTTAAAAGATTCAAAATCCCATAATAATGATCGATATATATATGCAACAAATAAAATTCAAAACTCCTTTAATTGAAGAAAAATATTTTTAAATTAAAAACTTGTGAATTAATTTTACTCTCTAGTTGCACATATACATACTAGTCTTTGGATTTCAAATATATAAAATCAAAAAACACAAATAATAAGTGATTGTCCAATTAACCATGTTCTCCCAATTATAAACATAAGAACAAAAAATAAATAATCAAGCATGTAATATTAACCAATATAAGTAAGAAAAAAAATCCATGTTATCATGGTCAAAATTTTCCACGTCGATGAAAATCCTCATTGCACCATGATTGTCACTTTACTCTATGACTGCCACTTCGCTTAAAAGGGTCTAAGGGCTAGCCCCCAATGGGGATCGACCTACCCAAACAGGTCGCAAGGGTTAAGGGGGTAGCACCCCAAAACCTCAATGAAATCAGCATCTCTACTGAACAAAAAGAAACTCCATTCCCATGAACTGTCTAGCCTATCAACTGCTCAGGCTAAGGCCCAGTTGACCGCCTAAACAGAACTAGGGTATCTGAATTCTTCCTTTGATTGCAAGCATCACAGCATGCTTCCTTCCTCCATCAGAACCACACAAGATTACATAAATCCCATGCCTCCATTCAAGAGTTCACATGCTACATTTAACAATTACAAGGCTTTCAAAAACTGGAGCATACATGCTTTTAATATTACATTAACCCTACGCCTCCTTAAACTGGAGTTCACAAAAATAGATCTAAGTAACATTAAAAAAAATCACATCCATTCATGTGACCATAATAATAGGACAGAACAGTGCAAAATAGGGTTAGCAACAAACACGATCAATCTCATGTATGTATATTCTGTTATTTTAATGGAGAACATGGCCGTATTATTCATACACAGTATCAGTCATGGCTCTGATACCACTATTGGGGAAAGATCAGGATGATAGTGTATACAAATAATACAAAAAACATTTTACCGATCTGATTTATGAGTATAAGATCATACCTTCGAGATCTCTCTGATTTGATCTCAGCAAATCCAAACTTTAGGCACTAGATGACTTCGATTCGATTGCATGATCTCAACCTTCAGCCTTCTATCGTATTCCTAACAATTCCCTCTTTCTCTTTCACAAGATAGTCGAATCTCCAGTAGTCTCTAGGGTTTCGTATTTATCTTTTTTTGAAAGTGTTAACCATACTTGCCAACAGAGAGGGTACCTATAGGGCTACAACAGGTAACAATAAGCAACTATGAAAAGACTTGCTACATAATCAAATCTCCTAATCCTATCCAGATTATGATTTACTAATGTAAATTATAATTCATTCCACTAAAGAATTATAATTGCACTTCAAATCATATTCAAAATTATATTTTTCAGCCTTTAATATTAAATGCTTATAATCTCCCTATGTTAAGATTTCAGATATCCACCAACTAAATTCAATTACTAACAAATTAATTTAATTGATTTCTTATTTTCGTTGAGACATTTCTACTTAACTTATTTGACGTATCAGATTCAAAATCCACTTGTAAGATTTGATACAGTCAAAACTTATAAGCTTCCTCATGGGGATATCGTCAATCCAATTTATTAAGATGTGAATTCCTTCTACTATCAATATTCACTATATATAATGTCATTGCCCAATTCACTAAGTTTATTGACTCGTATAGAATCTCACTCTTTGTATAATCAAAGCAACAATCAACATATACACATATCTAAAAATAGAATTCAGATTAAGAGTATAAGCAATCATAATAAGCATGAGGTTTAAATTATTTTACGAAGTCAGTACACAATAATTACTCCAACTATGTCCAGTTCAATACACGCAAAGTGTACTAATACAAATAGTTGGAATTAAACCACTCGCCGTAGTCAAGACAGACCTACTAAAAATCTATGCTACAATTCCACTCATGGCGTGTCCAATTCCATCTAAAACTGTGAACAATAGACTTATATTCTAAAAGAATTGATGATTTAGTCTTCTATGTGTAATCTGTACGCTACACACTAGATCAAATACTCTTTGTGGATACTAAACACATTCACAGATATAATAAATGGAATTCATTGCCCAATAGGAATTCTTATTAAATGAAATAAAAAATATCATGAAGTATGTCTTTTAGTCTATATCTCTGTCAAAAAGTTTAAATGTAAATTTATAAAATAAACTAAAATCAAGAAAACTATTAAAATAACATGTGAAAATAAAAATCATTAATCAACATAGGCTAAACGTAATATAAATATGACAAATAAAGCGTAAAAATGTATGGATTTAAAGGTTTAAGTTTTATATATATTAAAATTAAAATTTTAATTCAAACGTTTATTATTTAAGAAAATTCTAAAAGTATTATAGTTTAAATTCCACCTTTTATTTTTAAATATAAAATCTTAGTTAACTTTGTCTAATAGATATTTATACAGTAATTAGTAAAAGTATGAAATTTTATTATTTATTACAAATATTATCA
The DNA here is from genome assembly GCA_003260245.2 of Sideroxylon spinosum. Lineage (NCBI taxonomy): Eukaryota > Viridiplantae > Streptophyta > Magnoliopsida > Ericales > Sapotaceae > Sideroxylon > Sideroxylon spinosum. The sequence continues at coordinate 14,138 of QLOD02085144.1, read as the reverse complement.
CATTTTAAAAATAATAATTTAACAAATTTAAAAAAAAAAAAGTATACAAAAATATGAGAAGAGTGAGAGACAGTGCTTCCACGCGAAGTGACAAAAAGACAACCAAATTAGAGAGAAAATGAGGTAATCTTGACTTTTGAACAAATTCAATAATTAAAAATATCCTAAATTCAAATGTTGGGCTTCTTTATTATACAGATATATAATCAAGCAAACCAATTTAAATTTAAAATTAGAATTTAGAAAAAAAAATTAATCCCAAAACAAAATTTATTCAAAACTTTGCAAAAATGGAAAAAACTAAAATGGTGAATATTGAGTGTGCCATATAAGATTTGGTTTTTTTTCATTAATTTTATAAAAATACAGTCAACATGACCAATTTAAATTTGAAATAAGAAATTAAAAAATAATTACTCCTAATCATAGGATGAGGAGTGTTTCATTATTAGACCTCTCATACCAAGATCTCATCCCTGTGGAAACTTTTTTCTTCGCATGCCACATGAATATTTCATGGATGTTAAAAGTGATTCCGACTCTAGTTGTGATGAAGATAACTTTATGGAATATGATATGGATTATTGGGAGGACATTCCCATGCCTGATTCGGATAAGGACCCACCTCGTGCTTGCATTATACATTCATTTTCACTTTACTATGGCATACAACATCTATGAGGTATTATCTAACCACTCCCTCACTTTACTTAGACAGTGCTCTTCATGCCAATATTTTTTAAGTCTTATACTAAGTTGGGGGGTCTACCTTGCTATGTTTATATGCTTATTCCACTATAATGACTTTGTCGAGTTATATTTTACCTTTATATCATGCTCATATGCACACTATAGACCCACGAAGTCACATTTAGACACATTAAGGACAATGTGCTTCTTAAGTTGGGGGGAGTAAGCACATAGTGGCATGAATGTCTTAAAATGAAAGCATTTCAAAGGGAAGGCCAATTTTGAACTTAGAAACTTGACTGAGGATAGAGTGAACATATTTAGCATGATTAGAAATGTCACATCCCGAATTTCACAAACCGAGCACGTGAATAAATAACACATATTTCATCGTTTAAATAACTTTCTCTATCCCACATCAGAGCCATACACATTCACTATGGGGCAATGAAAAGAAAATAAATAAAATTCATACTTTAAATTTAAATCAATGCTTTAGTCAAAACCAACTAAGCAACAAAGTTCCAAAAGCTAAACCCAAATAATCTCCCAAATCTAGATGAAATAAATAATAATCACCTCATAAACAGAGGTTTATTACAATTCACTAAAGAAAACAATTCCCTAAATAAAATTATAATGTTATTAAATAAAAACAAATAAATAACTTTTAATTTCCTTGTTGCGTAGGTTCTGCGTGTGTCTCAAATTCGCTACCTGCATCACAAGCTGTAAGGGGATGAGCACTAATACCATGTGTGCTCAGAACCCTAATAATAATATAGATGCTATAATGTCCTAGCATGCTACTAAGTGAAACATGCACAAATAGCAACCTCAAATAAGAAATTTTTTTATTAATTCACATTCCTTATAATTCACGCGTGTATTAGCACCACATAACACACCAAAGATAACAATTTGATTTTAAAGTACTGCTACTTGGTTGTCCCGTAGAGATAGGACCCAACCAATATATACACCATTCTTTGGTGTCTGCTTGGTTGTCCAGTAGAAAACAGGACCCAACCAATATACACCATCCCTCGGTGTCTGCTTCCTAGGCCGAAACCTTAGGAATATAATATGCCACCCTTAGGCATCTGCATCATTCATAGGTTACTAACCTACCGGACTCGATTACCACCCCCGCACGAGTTTCGAGACTTTCAACCCTTGGGTACGTATATCCGATATTTTCAATACCCTTCAATCAAAAAAAAAAAATGATCAAATTTCACCTTCAATTCACATCATATAAATTTTCCTTAAATTTAAATTTTTTAGAACCTTATTAACTATTAATGATATAATTGCATATACATATATATATATGATTCACCACGTCTCAATGTCAATTCGGTTGAAAATATATATATATATATATATATTTATTTTAATCAAACGTTTCACCTATCCCAGTAGCATCCATTCATATAAAGACAAAATCATACATACATATATATATAATTTTTGACCGAAAATCTCACCTGAAAATATTAGCTTTTTGTACCTATGTATATATATATGTTAATATATAATAGTTAATAACCACAAAAGAAAGTTCCAGCAACCATTAGTAGGCATACATATATATTTTCGTCCTTTTGTCCACATATGCATTACATATATAAATACACATCTGGTACATGTTAGTTTTTTGTCCATTTGTGGGTTAATTTTACATGTTTGCCTTTTTTTTTTACATACATATAGCTACACTACACATATACATATATATGGAGAAATTTAAAGTTCCGTCCCCCTTACCTCCGATTCGGCTGTTGAAGGAAAAGAAAGGCAGTCGGAAATTTACAGACATGAAACGCAGCGAAGTCAAGAAACACAGCGTAACCAACAAAGATCAAGCCAGTACAAAATATTAGGTTTCTATATATATACACAGTAGCAAATTTTTTTTTTTACCCTTATAATTTAATTAATTACATACTCTCCCCTATGGGTTTAAGAAAATACATATTTTCCCCAAAACTTTAAAATATATTTTCAAAGATAACCAAAATTTTAGTCTTTTAAATGTAACAAAAAAATTAATAGCAAAAAATTTAAATTATTAAAATTAAATAACAATCAAATTTATTAACTACAAAATAAATTCGGATCATTACATCCTACCCCTTTACAAAAATTTCGTCCTCAAAATTTAGGAAATAAAGAAAAATCAATGAGACAACTCAGGGTACCTACTCTGCATATCTGTCTCTCGCTCCCAAGTTGACTCCTCAGCACCATGGTGCTTCCACAACACCCTAACCAAGGGAATGGTCTTCCCTCGAAGAACTTGCTCTCGAGAATCTAGTATTTCCATTGGTTTCACCTCATAAGTAACATCTGAATCAACCTCAAGCTCGGTCCAATCCAATACATGTGAACCAATACATGTGAAGGGTCTGGGTTAGAATCAACCTCAAGCTTGGTCCAATCCAATACATGTGAAGGGTCTGGGTTATACTTTCGAAGCATAGACACATGAAACACCTCATGCACTCCTGAAAGCTGTGGTGGTAAGGCAAGACGATAAGCCACTTCTCCAACTCTAGCCAAAATCTCAAATGGCTCGATATATCTTGGGGACAACTTCCCTCTACACCCAAAACGAAACTGACCCTTCTGTGGTGAAACTTTTAGGAATACATGGTCTCCCACTTCAAACTCAAGTGGTCTCCGTCTTTTGTCAGCATAACTCTTTTGGCGGCTTCGAGCTGTCTCAAGCCTCTATCGAATCACTTTGACTTTCTCAGTCGTCTCCTGTACAAACTCAGGCCCAGTAATTGTAGTTTCTCCAACCTCAGCCCAACAGATAGGAGATTTACACGGCTTACCATACAAAGCTTCAAAAGGAGCCATCCCAATGCTCGACTGGTAGCTATTGTTATACATAAATTCAATCAAAGGAAGGTGGTTTTCCCAACTATCACGAAAATCAAGCACACACGCCCTGAGCATATCTTCTAAAATCTGAATTGTGCGTTCTGACTGTCCATCAGTCTGAGGATGAAAAGCGGTACTAAATAGCAATTCTGTCCCCATGGCCACTTGGAGACTCTACCAAAATCGAGAAGCAAAACGAGGGTCCCTATCTGAGACAATGGATATAGAAGCTCTGTGAAGTCTCATAATTTCCTTAACATACAGTTTAGCCAAGACATCCATAGAGTCAGTCAACAAATCGGCAAGAAGTGAGCCGACTTCTCAACCTATCCACTATCACCCAAATAGTATCATGGCCTTTTGGTGACCTCGGCAAACTAGATACAAAATCCATCGTAATGTTCTCCCATTTCCACTCTGACACTAGCAAAGGCTGCAAAAGACCAGCCGGTCTCTGGTGCTTGGCCTTAACCTATTGACAAGTAAGGCACCTATTTACAAACATTGCCACATCCTTATTCATGCCTACCCAAAAGAACTGACGGCACAGGTCGTGATACATCTTCGTGCATCCAGGATGTACTGTAAATTTAGAGTGATGAAACGCCTTTAGAACCATATCCCGAATAGAAATAAGTACAAAAAGTCTTTCCAAATACCTCAACCCATTATCATCACCAATCACCCATCCTGGCATCTCATCAGAACTAAGCAACTTAGCCCGAATAGTCTCAGATTCAATATCATTCCCCTGAGCCTCAATCACACGACTCAGTAGAATTGGCTAAGTAGCTAAAGCACACAGAACATCATGCCTTTCATCCTCCTGAAACTCCAGATCAAACTGACTAAGGCTTCTCATTATTTTCCACTCTCGCAAGGCAAGACCTGCTAAAGTGCCACAAGTCTTTTGACTAAGTGCGTCAGCAACCACATTTGCTTTACCAGGGTGATACTGGAGCTCAAAGTCGTAATCTTCCATATACTCCATCCATCTCCTTTGCCTCAGATTCAAGTCTTGTTGAGTGAAAAGATATTTCAGACTCTTGTGATCAGAATACACCTGAAATTTCTCACCATACAAATAGTGTCTCCAGCTTTTCAAAGCATAGATAATTGTTGCCAACTCCAAATCATGCATTGGGTAATTATGCTGATGAGTCTTCAACTGCCTAGGCCCATAAGCCACTACTCTATTACTCTACATCAGCATGTAGCCTAAACCTTCCTTAGATGCATCACAATAAACTGAGTAACCCAAGCCTCTCTCTGGGATCACAAGTACTGGTGTAGTAGTTAACCTCTTTTTTAACTCCTGAAAAGATTGCTCATACCTTTCATCCCAAACAAACTTTACCCCTTTCTGAATTAGCCTAGTCATCGGCCCGGCTAACCTCGAGAAGTCACAGATAAATCGTCTGTAATACCCTACCAAACCCAGAAAACTCTTAATCTCAAAAATTATTCTCGGTCTCGGCCAATCCATGACTGCCTCAACCTTAGATGGGTCAACTGTAACTCCTTCTCCAGTAACAACATGCCCAAGGAATTTCACCTCCTTAAGCCAGAACTCACACTTACTCAATTTAGCGTAGAGCTCGTGTTCTCTCAAAGTCTGAAATATAACTCTCAGATGCTCCTCATGTTCCTCTTCTGACCTGGAATAAACCAAAATATCATCAATAAACAGGACTATGAACTTATCCTAGTATCTACTGAACACTCGGTCCATCAACTCCATGAACACTGCAGGAGCATTGGTCAATCCAAACGGCATCACTAAGAACTCGTAGTGGCCATACCGACTTCTGAATGCTGTCTTGGTAATATTCTCATGCTTCACCCTCAACTGGTGGTAACCGGATCTCAAATCAATCTTTGAGAAAATGACTGAACCCTTCAGTTGATCGAACAGATCGTCAATCCTCGGTAAGGGATACCGATTTTTGATTGTGACCCGATTCAGCCTACGACAATCTATGCACATCCTGAGAGTTCCATCCTTTTTGGCTGCAAACAGTGCTGGCAAACCCCAAGGTGAAATGCTAGGATGGATAAATCCCTTAGAGCTTTACTCCTCTATCTGGGATTTTAACCCTACCAACTCTGCAGGTGCTAATCTATACGGGGGTATAGAAATAGGTTCAGTGCCAGAAATCAGATCAATCCCAAATTTAACCTCTCGCTCAGGCGGTAATCCAAACATATCATCTGAAAACACTTCTAGAAATTCACAAACGACCCGCGGTAACTCAACTATGTTACTATCCTCCCCTTCCAAGGTTATATAAGCAAACAAGCTGCATAAGTCAACTCGTCCGTTCCCATCAAGAGATGGTAATATCTGAGGACTACAGCGATCCCCAGAGAACCGTATACGATCCCCTTCAGGAGTAAATAGAGTCACCCAACCCTTAGAACAATCTATCATTACCTGGTAGACTGAAAACCAGTTCATACCGAGAATTACATCAAAGCTTCCCATGTCTAGCACATTCAAATAAAAAACTGACAAGTGCTTATATCCCGAAGCCTTATCCCTGTTGGTGATCTCACAACCCTTACAGACCAATTCAATACAGAATGACCCCCTATTGGTGTTTCAACTTGTAATGGTGGAATTAGAGGTGTCAAACGGGCCGGGTCGGCACGGACACGGCACGGGCACGGCACGTTCGAAGATGGCACGACACATCTTTGGCACAGTAAAATCTTGGCATGGCACGACTCGACACGGTTTAAGTGGGCACGTTTTCGACACGAGAGCACTAGTTGACCCAGCACGGCACGACTCGGCATGGTCTAAGTGGGCACGTTTTCGACACAAGGGCACGAATTGACCCTGCATGACACGGACATGGCACAGGAGTTGTGACATCACGGCACGAGAGGACACAGTCTTTAAAGAGCACGTCACGAATTGAGGCAGAGCACGAGACACGATTAAAGCACAGCATGGGCACAGAAGTTTACTGGGCACGGCACGACACAGAAGTAGGATGGGCATGGTAGGGGCACTTGGATTTTTGTGTTGTTGTTTATGGGAGTGCTGTGGAAGCTAGTTGGGGGGTGTTTGGTTATCTATTGCTTGCTATTTTCAGGATGCATGATTGAGCTTAGTGTTATTATTTTGCTTAGATCATTTATTCATTCTTATCATGCTATCTTTTGCTTATTATGAACCAACTTGTATTTCATGGTTCTCATATCAACAAAATGTTAAGTTTTGGTCGGGAATCGTCACATGATGAGGTTTGAGGGACTTAATGTCAAAACTTTTATATTTTTTTCAAAATTTACATGAGTTTTGCACTTGTTCATGTGTTAAAGTTTGTCAGGATCATCAGTCGTACCAAATGTTGATCCATAGAAAAGCAATGGTATAACACAATAAAAAAAGACACGGCATGACACAACCCGATTAACTTAACGAGCTTACACGGCCCAGCACGAGTTAATTAATTGGGCACAACACGACATGATACGATTTAAAAAAGCACGGCACGATACAATCTAACTAACTTAACAAGCCGGCACGGCACCGTACGAATTAATTAATTAGCATGACATGACACAGTACGATTTGAAAAGACACGGCTCGACACGGCACGATAAAGAAAAATAGCTCGACACGGCACTGCTAAAGCACGGTACGGCACGGCACACCATGGCACGATGAAGTAAAACAAGGCACGGCATGGTACGGCACGAAACATAGTTGGTATGGAGTTAAATTGGCACGACACGGCACAACACGCACGTTTGACACCTCTAGGTGGAATCAACTCATCCACGGATAATTTCAATGCAGACATAAATGGTGCAGTAATAAATGAGTGAGATGCTCCTGTGTCTACAAGAACTGTGGATTTAGTAGCATAGATGAGAAAAGTACCTCTAGTCACTATAGGCTCTGCTAGTCCATCATTTTGGGCTATAGTGAAAACACATCCCTGAGCTGGCACTGTCGGTGGCCTACCTCCCCTTTGGCCCTGCTGGGATCTACCTTGAGCTCTTTGATGTTACTGAACCCCACCTAGAACACCCATTTGGTACTGCTATGTCCCACCCTAAGTACCCCTCTGAAACTGATTCTGCACTGATTGTGACCCTACTAGCTTGTTACTCTGTACTGACTGAGCTGGTTGTGGAGGTCCCATAGCACTACCATTACCTTGTCTCTGCTGACAATGCCTCTATACGTGACCCGGTTGGCCACAATTATAACAAATCTTCACCTCAGCTCTGTTTTTAGATCCAACTGGCCCACCTTTGAAAGGACAATTAAACTGGCGGTGTCCAGGTTGTCTACAGTCATGATAAATGATAGGACTCTGTGTAGGAGCCTCCGTTGCTGCTGGCTGACTTGGGGCTATACCCTTCTGCTGAAATTATTGAGTCTATGCCCCATGTATATTTTTCCTTTGTCTTTTCGTAGGCCTGCTATCCTATTGTGGAGCCTTACCCTGCCTAGCTTCATTCTGTGCCCTAGTATCTGCCAAATTCTTCTCCATCGCCGTTGCTCGATCAATCAAAACCTCATATTCATTGAGCCCCAATGGCACTATCCTGTCCCTGACTGCAGGTCTCAGCCCTTTCTCAAATCTTCTACACTTGGTGCGCTCAGTAGACACCAACTTCTTAGCATATTTGGCCAAAGACGTGAACTTACGCCTATAATCCAACACAGACATTGGCCCTTGAGTCAAATTCAGAAACTCATCAAGCTTGGCATCTCTCAGAGACTATGGGAAGAAGTAGTCTGAAACGCTCCTTGAAATCATCCCAAGTAAGCGTAGATACCCTACGAGACTCCTTCACAGTACTCCACCAATCCGCTGTAATTCCCTTCAGCTGAAACGCAACAAGCAGAACTCTAGTCTTATCTTTATTTAGCTGCATTACCTCGAATAACTTCTCATTCTCGTGCAAGAATTTCTCAACCTCTTCAGTATCCGCTACACCAGAGTAAGTGGGAGGCTTCATCCTCCTAAATTTCTCATATGGGGCTGTAGGCTGACTTGCTTGCATTCCCCCGGTAAACATAGCAGCCATTTGCTGCATCCACATCTAAGGGTCTACCATTCCTGGCTAAGGCATACTTGGTGCTTCAGATTGTACCTCTGCCACGTGAGGCGCCCATACTGGAACCTCTACTCTAACTCCAGCATGAGACCCTTGTTCCTGTGACACACCCACAGCAACAGAAACATCATCAACTGGAGCTCCGATACCCTGCCCAACCTGAATCCCTCGACCTCGGCCTCTACCACGGCCACGGCCTCTGCCTCTACCTCTACCTCTAGCACCCAAAGCAACACGCAGTGGCATATTCTAAAAAAATTTCATAAAAGAATACACCAAAGTTAATTCCATAACAATCAAGGTCTAACAAAAATCAAAATCAAGCATAACACGTTGTCACATAATCATGTCACACCTAAAAGCAAAAGATCCACTGTCCCTAGGTATTCTAAACTTAGGCTCTGATACCAAGTTGTCACGTCCTGAATTTCACAAACCGAGCACGTGAATAAATAACATATATTTCACCATTTAAATAACTTTTCCTATCCCACATCAGAACCATACACACTCACTATGGAGCAATGAAAAGAAAAATAAATAAAATTCATACTTCAAATTTAAATCAATGCTTGAGTCAAAACCAACTAAGCAATAAAGCTCCAAAAGCTAAACCCAAACAATCTCCCAAATCTAGATGAAATAAATAATAATCAACTAACAAATAGAGGTTTATTACAATTCACTAAAGAAAACAATTCCTTAAATAAAATTCTAAGTTATTAAATAAAAACAAATAAATAACTTTTAATTTCCTTTTTGCGTAGGTTCTGCGCGTGTTCCAAATTCACTACCTGCATCACAAGCTGTAAGGGGATGAGCACTAATACCACGTGTGCTCGGAACCCTAATAATAATATAGATGCAATAATGTCCTAGCATGCTACTAAGTGAAACATGCACAAATAGCAACCTCAAATAAGAAATTTCTTTATTAATTCACATTCCTTATAATTCACGCGTGTATTAACTCCACATAACACACCAAAGATAACAATTTGATTTTAAGGTACTGCTGCTTGGTTGTCTCATAGAGACAGAACCCAACCAATAAATTCACCATTCTTTGGTGTCTGCTTGGTTGTCCCGTAGAAAATAAGACCTAACCAATATACACCATCTTTCGGTGTCTGCTTCCTAGGCCGAAACCTTAGGAATAGAAAATGCCACCCTTAGGCATCTGCATCGTTTATAGGTTACTAACCTGCTGGACTCGATTACCACCCCCGCATGGGTTTCGGGACTTTCAACCCTTGGGTACGTATACCCGATATTTTCAGTACCTTTCAACCAAAAAAAAAAAAATCAAATTTCACCTTCAATTTACATCATATAAATTTTCCTTAAATTTAAATTTTTTAGAACCTTATTAACTATTAATGATATAATTGCATATACATATATATATATGATTCACCACGTCTCAATGTCAATTCGGTTGAAAATATATATATATATATATATATTTATTTTAATCAAACGTTTCACCTATCCCGGGAGCATCCATTCATATAAAGACAAAATCATACATATATATATATATATAATTTTTAACCAAAAGTCTCACTTGGAAATATTAGCTTTTCGTACTTATGTATATATATATATGTTAAATATATAATAGTTAGTAACCACAAAAGAAAGTTCCAGCAACCATTAGTAGATATACATATATATTTTTGTCCTTTTGTACACATATGCATTACATATATATATACATCTGGTACATGTTAGTTTTTTGTCCATTTGTGGGTTAATTTTACATGTTTGCCTTTTTTTTTTAACATACATATAGCTTCACTACACATATACATATATATGGAGAAATTTAAAGTTCCGTCCCCCTTACCTCCGATTCTGCTGTTGAAGGAAAAGAAAGGCAGTCGGAAATTTGCAGACACGAAACGCAGCGAAGTCAAGAAACACAGCGTAACCAACGAAGATCAAGCCGCTACAAAATATTAGGGTTTTTTTATATATATACACAGTAGAAATTTTTTTTTTACCTTTATAATTTAATTAATTACGTACTCTTCCCTAAGGGTTTAAGAAAATACGTATTTTCCCCAAAACTTTAAAATCTTTTCAAAGGTAACCAAAATTTTAGTCTTTTAATTGCAACAAAAAAATTTATAGCATAAAATTTAAATTATTAAAATTAAATAACAATCAAATTTATTAACTACAAAATAAATTCGGGTCATTACAAGAAATTAGTCCTAGTTGCTATTAAATATTGCAAAGATGAATGGTTCATTTCAGCTCTAGATAAGCGATAAAATTTAGCATAAGATTAAATCTTTTGAAACACATTAAGAACTTAACATTTGACATTGCTAAAATGAAAAATGTGTTAAAGAATAGATCCCATAAGAATAAGCTGTTTAAGTATTGCAAAACATAGGTAAAGATTCATACAACTCTATATTCAGTGAGCTTTAGAGTCTTATCGTTTTGAAATGAGAGAATACATAAAATCTTTACTTTTCTTTTATCCCATTTTCTTTCCAGCTTCATGAACATTGATTTACTTTGGTATTACATGCACAAGGTATTTTTACTTAGCACACATAGTTAATTTAATGTCTTTGAAAGATGCTTATAGCCTCTAGAGTGATGTTAGGCTATCTTTGGAATTTTCGTAACCTATACCTTTCTTTTTTGTACATTACATTGAGAGCCAACTTGAAGCCAATATAATAAATAAAATTTTCTTTTGATTACCCATAATAAATGTAACCCTTAAGCTTAGTTATTTAGGTAAGCCATTCCTTGCATGTCGTGGGACTCTGGTGCAACCTATCTAAGCAAGGTAGATAAGAGAATGAGGGATCATTGTGGAGTGGCTAAGAAAGAAGAAATGTTTGAATGGGAGTAGGTATATCTGAAAACTTATATATGCCCCTTGGAAAAAAAAATAAGAGAGAGAGTTTATGAGAAAAATTATAGGACAAAGTACTTTAGAAATTCACCATCATTAGTCCCAATTGAAAAGTTTTCATCAAAGAAGCTTCAAGTGTGATCCTAAAAGTTTATCATGTAAGGAGATAGCAAAGAGAAGTTGGGGGGACCGAGAAAAGGTGATCAAGTATGCACTCCACATTCAACTCCCATGACATTACACGTTGAATTCCATATCTTTCATTGTCAACCCTACACCCATAATCAAGCTACAACCTTTAAAAAACTTAATTGACTTTAGGTAAAGGGCATCTATAAGAACATTGAAGAAAACTATGTGTATGTTGAGTAAGATTTCTTTAATTAAAATAATAAATACATCTTCCTGCGAAACTACACTCAACTATGTAAAATTCTTTCATTCATGACTTAAATAGGTTCTATGTATAAATTTTTTTGCATCCTTACAAGAATCGTGAGTGAAACCTATTTTAAAGTGAAATTCTTGATTGAACGAGCAACCTAAGTGAGATTTTAAATTGAAACTGTAGTTTTGAACCATGTTTACAACTATTTTGCATGACTGACATTGTACGATACATTTAAACTGTGGTTTTTGAAAATGATTAAGTATACCAGTGCGAAAAGAGTTTAATTGATTTCGAAATGATGTAACTTGTTTGTTGCAACGATTCAACTAGCAAATTTTAATTGGTTAATAGCTGGGAGTTAATTTGAAAATTTTGTGGGTAGATTCACTGCAAACTCTCACGAGACTTCACTTGCCCACTAAGAGAAACCTAGGGGTTTAAAAGGCTTGCTGCACACAACTAAGTGCAACCGTGTTTCCAAGGAAACGAGAAATTGATTAGGTAGTTATTTTCAAATAAAGTGATTGCTAGGGACTAACAATAGGTAAGTTGGGGGTGTAATTGCACTTGAAAAGTGTAATCATTAACTTAAATTCCCATTGTTTTCAACTACAAATTTATGTTAATTCATTTGTTTTAATGAAATTTTATAATTCTCAGAAAAACTTATTCTTTGATGCAGAAACATATGGATAAAGTCACAAAATACCACAAGCAATCATAAAGGAGTTGAAGGAGTTAGACGAGGGATCAAAAAAGTAGATAGAGGAGAAAATGTGGTTCTGGCATCGTAATGGCATCAGGACGGCAGGAACGAATACCCATGACTTTCTAAAGACTTTAATTGATACCGATACTATTCTTTGGCATCCCAATAGTGTTGGGACGCAGCAGCCCAGACCTTTCTGATCTTTAGGGTTTTTCATTTCTCTATAAATACGTAACTTATATCAGACTTTGGGGGATTCGGATTTAGGGTTTAATTTATGAGCATTTTCTTTTAGTTTTAAGAGTTTTTAATATGTTCTTGGATTGAAGATTTGGATTCAAGCTTTACATATGCAGCAAATTCTTTAATACAAGTGCAGACTTTTGTTTCAATTTAGTTTATTTCTTCTTTTCTTTCTTCTATTTCATGCATTATTTATTTTGTTAACATGCTAGCGTAGATATGTTCTTGATTCAACCCATTAATGATGGGTGAATCATTATTTGACTGTTAGATGTGATCGCATCCGAATATGCAATGCAAAACTTACATGTGAGGGTTCTTATTTCTAAATCTATCTTCTGATATTTTCAAAACCTTAGTAAACTTGTGTAGTTGATCCTATTTCATCGAAATCACTGATAACCACAAGATAATAACTTTCTAAACACTTTGAAAATAGAAGACATGGGTTTAGATTTATTTTCTGGTTTTCTTTTTCTTTTGATTTTCAAAACATTTGAAAACTTGTAACCTCGATCGTATTTCATTAAAATCATCACTGATGATGTTACATGATTAAAACTTTTTTTATATTTTGAAACCAAGGAAACGAAATCTAGAGTAAAGAATGTTTTCAAGATAAAATCTTGTCGGTTTTAGTTATCCTAAACGTGATTTTAAAACTGTTCTTTGGAATTAATACTTTCACGATAAAATATTTCCGGTTTACTTTTCCTAAACATGAGCTATAAAACTATGATAATAATCACATCTAACATGAGAATAATGTATTCACCCGGGCTTAAATTATTGCTTGAAACCTTAGTTTTACTCCTTATATTGCTTTAATTCAATTTACTTTGAATTTTCTAATTGCTTTCATTTAGTTTATAACTGATTTTAAATGTTTGTTTTTAGTTTATTTCAATTACTTGCAGTTTACTTTGAGTGTTTAGTAGTTAGAAGAAATCAAATCCAATTTTCCATAACCAAAACCAATTTACTTTTATTGTTTCTAAAATTGGACAATAGTTACAAGAGCTAGAGACCTTAGACTTTATTCGTAGTTCCCTGTGGATACATTCTTAGTCTCACTAGGGAAAAACACTCTTATATGTAGAGGTTGATTTTAACTGCACAATTACAAGGCGATCAAAGCACTTTATCAATATTTCCAATTAATCATGGATGGTAATCTTAAAGTACTTTATTTACCAACTCCTCTTAACACAATGCACCCTATACCAGATTTATCATTATCCCGAAAT
>QLOD02084874.1:0-14624 GCA_003260245.2 Sideroxylon spinosum | reverse complement strand
ATATGAGAAAATGAGAGCAAATTTGATATTAATTGGTGAGTGGTAAAAATTACAAAAGTAGATTTATTAATTCGGGAATTTGAGTAACCATATGTCAGGTTAATTTTATCTATTTATTTTGTATGTTTCTTTTCAATTAGGTTAATTTTTAATATTCTAAGATTGTGTTTGGATCAAAAAATAAATAAATGAAATGGGTTCAAAATTTGTTGGGTTTACAGTAAAAAATGAAAGAAAAAAAAAATGAATCAACGAGATTTAAAAGATTAAAAAAATATTAAATTACAAAAACTAAATTAGTGATGTACTGACTTAGAATGCCTTTATTATATATTCTAATAATTCATTAAAATAAAAATGTATATTTAGAATTTTATTTTCTTGCATCCCCTTTTAATTTCCTTTCATTTTTTTTTTCTCTAATCAAATTCTCAATTCACACCAGTGGCGGATCAAATTCTCAATTCACACCAGTGGCGGAGCCACGTGAGGCCCAGCATAGGCGAACGTCTACGCTAGAATTTAAAAAAAAAAAAAAATTTTTTTTTGATATAAAAATTTATACATATTTATAGAATAATTTTTAGATGCATTTTGAGACACATCTTTTAATAACTTTTGGTATTTTTTACTAAAAAAATTTTTGGTATGTTTGGTAAAGCAAATAATAATTTTTAGTTATTTTTTTACAATTTTTGTGTTTTTGGTAAAATTTTTAACAACTTTTAACAATTTTTAACAACTTTTGACAAGTTTTAGTAATTTTTGACAATTTTTAGCAACTTTTGTATGTTTAGTAAAAATTTTGGTAACTTTTAAGTGTAACAAATTATTGTAATAGAATAAAAAAGTGGTAATGTATTTGATATCAATGTATAATATTTTATATTTTATCATATTTCTTGTATTTATTTAAAATTTAAAAATTTACAATTGATTTGACCTACGCTGACCCAAATTTCTGAATACGCGACTGATTCAAACACTTGAAATTTTTATTTTTAAAAGTGTGCACATATATATTAAAATATAGACAAAGCTGTGATTGTCACTTTTGTTTCTGTTTCTTTTCGTGGAAACAAAAATTATTTTTAACCAAAATAACTCTTTCTATAGTTACGTATGTCTAATTCTTTCAAAAACAATTCTCCATCCATCCGTCTTTCTTTCAAAATCATTCCTATTATAATGTTCTCAACATTATAAACAATAATCATTGCACTGTTAAAATCTAGGATTTTTAATAATGATTAATTAAAAATCTCTCAACTTATGTCTATGTTTACCACGTTAAATTTGCTAAATTGGAGTAAATTGTTAACAGAACAATTAATTCACCTGTAATCTAAAATAATATTTACGAACGATATATAAGCAATTAAAATTAGCCCAATTTTCACCTATAATTTAATTAATTAGGTCTCCCATCAACATGAAAATCTATAAAACAAATAATATTTATTAACATCTAATAGTTTACTTTTATATTTTTAATAAACAATTAAATCATAAACAATATGTAAATATATAAATCAGATTAATACAAAAATTAATTTAAGCGAAATAATTTTTAGAATCATGAGAAAATATAAATTTAAAAAAAATTATATCACACAAATACTAATATTCTTTTTAAGGGGCTGTTTGGCAATGCCAAAATTTACCAAAAGTTGTACTTTTCTCCAATCACATTTTAACACCTATCATTTTTATGTCACATCTTTTGTACTTCTACTGTATTTTTTGGTTTTTCTTTTTCCTCCAAACAACCCCCAAAATTCCACCTCGAGTTCGCGCGGTAAGCCGCCATATTAGACGGAGATTCTTATACTTTTGGCTCTTTGTGTTGTGTCGTGGGACTAAGCGCAAAAAAGAAATATGTACTTTTCTTTTTTTTTTTTTTTTTTTTTTTTTTTTTTGGGGCGATCATCACTTCTGGGAAGGTGAATGCCAGACCAGGACTATTCCATTAAGGCTTGATCCTTGCATCAATGCCCTTCCCCTGTATCGGTCAATACCACCGGATCAATTTGGAAGAATTTTTAAATCCGTCCTATATGTTAACGGCGGGGCAGAGATGCACATTTTGGGAATAAAATTTCATCCCAACCAGAGTGAGGTGTTAGTTTAGGTAAGGGTAAATATTTTATTAAGTTGTGATTTTGTGACATAATTATGAAATTATCTATTGTCTTTTATTTATGTGGATTATAGTGTGTTATATTAGATAGACGACTGTGTGACTGTCTGATAGTATATAACAGATTCAATCAAAAGAATTTGACAAATAACATGAAATTGTACGATTTGTGCAACTACTTAAAAATAAAAAAATAAAATAAAGTAAAAGAATAAATCACAATCAAATCTACAATACTTAATCTTCGATTAGACAGATTTTGTAGATAAAGTATGAACATCAAGCAAACAATTCATAAGGAGACACAAGTCTGTTCAATAGAAAAACTGGTTTAACAAATAAAAAAAAAAATCCTATATCCTTAACGCGAATCAGAAGTAAAAATTTCACTATAAATAAAAAGTAACAAAGACTTCAATTAAGAGAACAAAAATTTTCCCAACCAAAATACTTTTAGATCTATTTGATTTAAATTTTCATATCCTTACTTGCTAAACACCACTAATACACATCATCTATGAAGTTTGAACCCACTCTAACCATATTAAAAACACTTTCCGAATTATGTGATAGTAAGAGAATTCAAGCAAGTGAAGCAAAGATTCTCCAAGAAGCCAAGACACACGGCTAACACATACACACACATATAAAGCAGGAAAAGGTTATGTGAGACAAGACAAATAAGCTGACACAGATTTCGTGTGCATAAAAAAAACAAGTGTTGTGCGCACAAAAACCATCCATACAAGACAAGCACAGGCCGTGTGTACGAGAAAGTTTTTTCTGTACGCACGCTAGACCCCCACACAAGTCGTGCGCACACCAATTGTCATTTCAAAAAAAAAAAAAAAACCCTATGTGTTGAGTCAAAATTCAACCATAGTAAAAATCCAACACAAACTCCAGCTCAAAAGAAGCAACAAAGCTCAAACAACCCATAAGCGGCACATATTTTTCACAACTTCATGGCATAAAAAATACAGAAACTCTAGTCATAATAAATAATAATGTTTCTCCTAACAAATTATAAGACTTAAATGTTATTCTCTTGGTTGAAATCATAGACATCGACATAACATTGGCTCCCCCCCCCCTTTTTTTACAGATCCTCCCTCCGCTGGCAGAACTGCTCCATTAATTCTACCGTGGAAGACATATGTATGGTTTTGGCTCTTCGTATTAGGACTAATACTTATGGTGATTTGTGTTCCTTTAGCGTTTTACCGTTCCCAGTCTGATCATTCCATTATATTCTATATCATTATGTTATTTATAGTTATTCTAGTTCCTGTTGTCATCCTTTTCCTATATTTTACTTTGGCACACTCCTTACACTATCTGAAAAACAAATTTCCCGATACAAGAGTTGAATCAATCATCAGTGTCATCGTTGTTGTCATATATTGTGCAATCACAATCGTGTCTAGCAAACTAAGTAAACCTGATCTCATCCTATATGTTCATCTCATCGCTGTTATTTATTCATGCACCTTCATGGCATTATTGACCTACATTTTTGACGAGGATGTCGGCAAAACAAGGACCACATTTACCCTGCAAGCCTTGGCCTTTATGTTGTATTGTTTTCAGCAACACCAAGGAATCTACGCGTTATTCTACGCAGCGGCTTCTGTAGTAGGTATTGTTACATTGGTAAGTTGTAAATATTATTTTTAACTACTTGATTGTTGGTAGTTTTTAATTTTAGTATTAATTATTAATTCATTTTTTAATAGCTTATTGGAGGCGATGGCCCCGTGGAGAGCATCAATGTGGCTTTCTCCAGAATTGTTTCCCTTAATCCTCGTGTCCTGACAAATTATCAGGAGCATACTACTATATGACCCATTGATCCGCAATTTAATTTTAATGTTTTAGAATTTAACTTTCTTAATGTTTTAATAGTATGTAGCAGTGACCTGATCCGTTACTGGAGATTTAAGGTCATCACTAGGAACTTCTTGTTTTTCGTTTCTACTTATTTCGGTCTATGTTTGGAACTACTTGCCTTTTGTGTGACATTTTGTAATAACAAAATAATAATAATAATTTAGTGTAAAAAAATTTCATTTGATGTTGTAATAGTATTTATTATTGAAAAATTTTAGAAAATTCAAGAGTAGAAAATTTTGTGAGATGATAAAAATTTTTTATATGCATTTCTAAACTTTAAATTATTTCAAATGATGATTTAGTGTGAATAAAATAAAACTTCAATTAAACAATCCCTAACCTACGTACCCATTTGGTTCAAACCAATCCTAATAATCCGCGAACCAACCCATCACTCAACTCACCCCTTCAACTAATTCAGTAGTGTGTCCAAGTAATTCTTTCATTTCACTATATACATAAACTATAAACTGTTAGTACAATCCATAAATAGTTTACAGTACGAAAATACAACATCCATGTTGTTAGGGTATTCCTCGTGTCTAAAGACACTCCTTAGACATAGCATGAACCTAATCTAGACCACTTTGAATGATAGTGAAGAGCAAAAAATTATCAAGCCCCGCAACAATATACAGAAAAATGAATTCATGTAATGACTTCATAATAATATTCAACTAGAATCTCAAATTGAGCAGAGCATGAATAATTTGACTACATTGTAAACCTACTTGGACAAAAATTGAGACTATTTAACACAATATATGAGATACACTGACACATATTAACAAATAAAAGTTAAAATGATATTTTAACTAAAAGGAATTATAGCAATTAAAAAAACATATTGGGAATGATTTTTTAAAATAATCTAGTTAATTCTAAGATGCATTTAAGAGAATAAGGACTGGACGAGCTCGATTGCAGAGAAATTGATGTGTGCATATAGTAAGAGGAGAAAAATGAGTGAGATGTGATTAAATAAAGGAGAAATAGAAAATGAATTTGGTGGAGACCCCAAGGGGTCAGCTCGGGTGGTTCGTGGGTTTGCTCCCCACAGAGTCCACCCGAGTTCGATTCCTCATTAAAAGGGGCGGTGCACACCTCTCCGGTTTACCCACCGGCTACACGGCCCGTTAAGTACTGTAATAAAGTAATAGGGTTCTGGGTTATCAAAAAAAAAAAAAAAGAATTCGGTGGAGATTTCAATTGATAGCAAGATAAGAGACCGATGATAAGATTTGGTGATAAATGTTACAACAATTGAAATTATCCCGGAGAGAGAGAGAGATATTATAATTTTTGAACAGAATTTATAATTTATAATTTTTAAGAGAGAGTGGGAGCTTCATATCGACCGCTATAATTTTTGAATAATTTAACTTTGACATTTATCTCTCTTGATTAACATGACACTTGGGAAGATTTGTTGTGAGATTTAAGGTTAATTGTTGGAGTTATTTGAATTTGCCATCACCTTGACATAGTGAGGATCTATGGATTTATGATAAAGCTTTCATCGTGCCTCTTTATTTCATAGTCAGACTAGTTTAGTCGTATTTTATATCTTTGTTTAATATTATTTTATACTATTGTACATATCCAATTCCAATCTTATTTCCAATTCACACACACATAAAATCATTTTGAGAATTTTCAATCCAAAATAAAAAAAATCTTAAAAAAAGGAAAACAGAGTATTTTCAGTTGTCTTGTTTTAGAACTTTTAACACATAAAACAAAAACAAAAACAACAACCAGAAATTCAAACCAAAGGCCACCTAATTAATTTGAATCCATAATCAATTCAAAAATACACAATCAATATTGACAACCCACAAAAATACTAAAAATTTCCCACGCTATCAATTCAACAAATCAATTACGTACGAGACACAATTTGATTTCTCAATTTGTTTAATTACAGTCCCACAAATTTAGGTTCTCAATTTAATTATAATGCACAAAATAATCTACCACAAACCCCTGCCCATCCTCAACCCGTGAATACCACCGCGTGCAGAGAACCCCCCACCCCACCCCCATCCTTGCCCCTGCCACTGTCGAAACCACAAGGCAGAATTTATAAGAATTTACATTGTCAAATTACATATCAAGTGGGAAAATGCTAACTCTATAAACAAAGTGTTAAAAAAAAAAAAAAAATTAATTAATTGTCCATTCCCCCATCCCCGCTTCCCCAACCCTGCCCCTGTTACTGCCAAAACCCTCTCCCCAGCTACTGCCACCCCTCCCTCCCACAATTGCCCAAGCGCTAAAACCACCACCTATATACCCACTGCCATCCCCCCCCCCCAACCCAGCCCAATAGCAACAACATACACAAATTAATTCCAAACATACACAAATTAATTCACAATTTAAAAATAATAATAATAATAAGCTCTGTGTGTGTGTGTGTGTGTGTGTGTGTGTGTGAGAGAGAGAGAGAGAGAGAGAGTATTAGCTGGATAGGGGCGGTGCATGACGGAAATAGTGGCTCCACTTTAAGGGTAGCTCCTCCAGGGGGCTTCAGGCGGTGGAGATCGAGAAATGGAGGGTAAACGTCAACGGGCGGCGGCACACGTCTGCGTCAGGTGGTGGAGTTCCGAGTGGGAGAAGAGGGACAGGGGCGGTGCACGACGGAGAGAAATGTAGGGACCAAGAGTGAAAGTGACAGAAAGCGAGAGGGTTAGGGCTGGGAAAGTACTGATCGAGCAAGGAGGGTAGAGAGACGAGATACGGGAAAATTATGTTTATTAACGACTTGGACTTTTTCAAATAAAGAAGTCGTTTTTTCCCCCTTTTTGTCGTCGAATAGTATATTCTGCTCAAGTTCAAATCGGATCATAATTTCCTTAACTGGGAAGAAACGCGTTCAGAATTATTTTTCAGCTTTTTAGGAATCGAAGAATGTTGATTTTGACCCCAAAAAAAAAAATGGCCAAGATTGTGGCTGCGTTTGGAGCCACGTAAAAAACTAAAAAAATAAAAAATGTAATTTTTAAATATTTAGAGTATAAAAAATTTATTTTGTAATGATATTAGATATTTATTTTTGATTTGATATAAAGTTGTTAAAAAATATATAAAATGACACATGGCACAATTTCAATAGAGCATCTTAAAATTTTTTAGAGTTTTGTGAAATTTTTTATACAAATATCAGTATAATTTTAAAAAAAAGTTATGGTGAATCCGTTGGAACGCCCTATTCTGGCCCGTTCCAACGGATTTTGAAAATTTTTTCAAAAAACCTCAAATTTTTTAAGTTTAACTTTTTAAATTTTTTGAAATTTTTTGATTTTTTTTAAAGCTCCAAACACAGCTTGTATTTCGATGACAAAATATATATATATATATACTAGAAATTACTTGTACAGAAGGCACAAAAAATAATTTCATGTGTAAATAACTCAAATTTAAAAACTATAAAAATAACTTATAAAAGTAAAAATAAAAAAATAAAAAAATTCTAAAAAATACTTTAAAAGTTTTCACTTTTTTTTTATATAAATATCAGTCCAACTTTTAAAAAAAAATCTATCAAATATCAGTCCAACATAGTAAAATTTTAACTGAGAATTTGAAAACTTTTGTGATTTTTGGTATAAATATCAGTCCAACTTTTCAAAAAATTTATCCAAATTCGTTGAAAAAAACCCTAAATAAAAATAAATACATTAAAAAGAAAAACAATCTCAGTAATTGAACAAATTCAATGATTAAAAATATTCTAAATTCAAAAATATAATTTGAAATATAAAAAAAACATTTTAACTCAAAAAAACTCAAAAAATTCTAAAAAATTTAAAAGTTTTCATCTTTTTTATATAAATATCAATCCAATTATCTCGAAATATACCAAAATTTTCATAATTTTTTGGGTCACATGATAGCCTCTTGCGACACCCCAATCAAGCGGCAGCTTTGCCTCCTTTTCCTTCCCTCCTCCTCCACTTTCCACTGTCCAATGACCCTAATCAATCAAAAGCCAGAATGGTCTCAGCGTTGAGATTGTGCCGTCCAGCCCATGATTAAGGGAGACTCTGTGGGTCTCGCTGCTTTATACAACACCTTTCTTCCTTTACCTCACATATAGATATAGTATTTTGAACAGTAAAACACAGTTATCCTATATCTAAAATAGATATAAATAATATATGAAAAATTTTGATTAAAAGTAATTAAAAAAAGTTTATAAAAATTATTAAGTTTTGAGAAACTAAAAAATTCTCATCACTCCAACAATTTTTTGCTTTCTTTACTCCATACTTTCAAAGTTTAATATTAAACCGATTAGGGTTGGAAGGGGAGGAATTTAATCCTTTAAAATTTTACATTCTAATAAATATAGAGGTGTTTAAAATGATAAAAAAATTATTAAAATTGATAAAAATTGTAAGCTCATAATTCATGTAATGAATTAATAAATAAATATTTTTTAAAAATTTTTAATATTTTTCAGTTCCAAACAAAGACTAAAAACATAAAAGTTTATATTCTAATAAATATAGGAGTATTTAAAGTGATAAAAATTTATAAAAATGGACAAAAGGTATGAGCTCGTGACTCATACAATGAATTGAAAAATGAATAATTTTTAAAAAAATTTAGTATTTTTCAGTAATTTTTAAAGTTTCAAATAAAGATTGAAAAAATAAAAGTTTAAAGGATGACATTTACCTTTTTAACCCATTCCAAACACAGAATAACTTTAAAAACAAATATCAACCATTTTTTGGAACTGGACATGGTTGAGAACAGATCGATAAGAGAGCCTCCTGTACCACTTGTGAATTTAACTTTGTAATTGTCCTCTAAGCCCAACAGACTTTTTTTCAGCAATAAGAATTCCTGTCCCACTTATAAATACAAGGCGTTCCAATGGTCGCAAAGTCGTCGTTGCAATGACAAACTCCGCATGAAAAACATTTATACGATATACTAACAAGGACACGTTTAACGTCGGGTGAGAAAAATTAGGAGATTAAAGATTACGGGATAATTGTTATCTTAGTAATGATTACTGAGGTAATAAATTTGTGTTATTTATGTTTAAAATGAGAGATAAATATTGGCTGGTAATAATTATATTATATTTAGAATACTCAAAATTTTAAAGGGATAAAAGTTAATTGTGTTTGGAATAATGATAAATTGATCAAAGATAAAAATTAATATTTAATTTTGGTAAAATATTATAACAAAATAAATCATCATAATCATTGTTATTTTAATAATGATTAATTTTAATGAAAACTATATTATTAAAATATATACTTTTAAATAAAAATATTAATTATAAAAAATAATTTTACAATAGATTAATATTTTTCAATAGTAATTAATTTAATAGTGAATTATTATTTGTTAAAATTTATTTTTATTTTGGTAAAATCATTTAATAAAACAAATAATTTTACTTTATTTAAATAAATTATTGATTTTAATAAATTATATTAATATAATTATAACCTAGTAAATTATTATTTATGAGACAAAATTTTCATTTAATAAAATATTTTAATTAAATAAATTATTTTGATAATAAACTATTATTTATTAAATATTTTTTTGATAAAATAATTTAATAATTAATTAATTTTAGTTTGATTAAATAAATTATTATTTTATAATATTTATTATAATTATTTACAGGATAATGTTGCTTAAGGTCTTGCATAGGGGTAAGGAAATATTATACAGGATAATGAGGAAAAGGATAAAATTTTTCCATTATCCTCCGCGCAATCGACCTCTCTCGAGTAAAAATTTATCCCTCTATGGGGGTAATTGTTAGCCAAGAATAATTATTACTCCATGTCATTTAAATTGATATGATGGAGAGTAAAAAGTACCCTAATAAAATTTACCATTCGTTACTCCCTAAACAAATATTTTTAAAATAAAAGAGTTAAAATTGTTTAATTAATTTATTTTAGGCTTTTATACATCTAAAATGAATTTTAAATTATAATTTTATATATTTGAATATATTTGGTGCCAAAATGTTTACGTTCCCAAAATTATCGAAAGCAAATTTTTGCTACGTATTCTAGCCCCCCCCCCCCCCCAAAAAGAAGTTTCATGCGGAAATTTTTGCAAGGTGACTAAACTTAACTATTAAAAAAAAAAAAAATTCCAAATTGGTGGATATTAATAAAATATTTAAGATTAACAACACTATTTTGGTCCAAAAAAAAAATATAAGCCATCTCTCCAACTTAAAAGTTAATATATAATTTTTTATGAATTAAATTAAGATGAGAAATTAATAAATTATGTTATTCCATCATGAATCAACGTTAGTTGAGGAAAAAAGATTTTCCTAAAATGACTAAATAAAAAGATGATGTTACCAATTTTTATATTAAAATAAAATATATATTTTTTATTTTTAATACTCTACACCTTAGGATATATTTATTTTGAGGAAACAGAGGATAAATTTTATTATAGTAACTTTTATATTTCATTACATCAATTTGGATGGAGAAATAACAATTGCTTTTAGTTTGGATAACAAACGTGATATATTAAGAACCTGTTTATTTATTTTTCCTCGGTAGAATTATTGTACTGAATTAATATATGCATCAGGGACTTGCTGAGGAAACAGGTTCCAAGCATGCAGAGAAGACAGAGTCACAAGTAAAGGGCAAGTGCCTAACATGAATTCAACCTAACAAAATTATACAGTGCTTACACCTCCATATGTATAATCTAATAAAAAATTGGCCTATACTCTTTGCATAAATATTTATTATTTACTGGTATATGTATCTGTTTATGTTTGCAATTTTGCCACATAT
Organism: Sideroxylon spinosum; assembly: GCA_003260245.2. Classification (NCBI taxonomy): domain Eukaryota; kingdom Viridiplantae; phylum Streptophyta; class Magnoliopsida; order Ericales; family Sapotaceae; genus Sideroxylon; species Sideroxylon spinosum. The sequence goes on along the minus strand of QLOD02084874.1, from coordinate 3,776 downwards.
ATATATTTCAGTTGTTGTTTTGTTGGCTGGTGAGCCGTGGTTGAGGCGAGGACATGGTTGGGGTGCTCGCGGTGTGATGGTCTGCAATAGGTTGGGATTTTGCGGTGCCGCGGGCACTTTGGCATGGAACTTCGGTAGAGAAGCAAGATGTTCAGTGGTGAGAGAAAGGAAAAGGGGGTTTAAATTCACTAATATTTTTTTAGGGTAAATTTATCTCAACAATAAATGTTTTAATAGAGTTAAGATAATAGAATTAGAATCCAAATTAATAGAAAGGGTTGGAATTAGTAATTTTTAAAATTAAGTTTTAAATATTGTATGAAATATGTGTAATTAATCTAATGTTTAAAGAAGGAAGGCATAATTTATCCTCCAAAAAATAGTAGAAGTAGATTTAGAATTGTGCTGTAATCATAACTCTTCTCCAACTGTTGCAGTTGAGAAATAGAATACTAAAATTGAAATAAAAATTTTATGTATATAATAAATCCAACATGCAAGTGAATATTTAAAAAATAATAATTTTCACATGTAAATTCTTATTACAAAGACTACATTTGAAGTGATAAAAAATAAAATAAATTATGAATTCTTAATTCATACAGTAAAATAAAAAGTGAATAACTTACAAAATTTTTCAAAGATTTTTAGAACTTTTTTAAAAGTTCAAACGAACCCAAGATATAGTAAAAACTCGTATATATTTAAGTCTGATGGTATTAACAAAAATTATAAACAAAATTATATCACCTCCCTAGTCTCATATATTAATTTTTAAATGTTCATATACATTATCCATTCGTTATATATACATTTATTTTATTTTAAATTTATTTTTTCACTTAGAGTGTGTTTATTATTGAGGGAGTGTAAACAAGAAGAAAGTGAAGAAAAACTGATCAAAGTGGCTGCCGGAGTATTTCATTCGAAACTCCAAGTTTTTTCTGAAATATATTTAAAAATTTTTAAATTTTTTTCAATCAAAATTTATAATGTGTCATTTTATATTAATTTTTAATTTTTTTTTCAGAATTTCAAATGCTACCGGATAAATTAAGGTTGAGAAAAATCTGTTGACTGCACCTTGCTGTATTGTTACAGTGGGAGATAAAATACTGTAGGCCATCGTCAAACAACTCTGAAATTACTGTCTTACTTGCTTAGAACCTTGGATGATTGCTCAATCCCAACACAAACTTAACCTTTATTTATTTACAAATTTAAATACTTATTAAATTTTTTTTATTCATGAATTAGTTATACCAAATTCAATCAAATTTTGTCCAATTTGACCATCCCAGTTTTAATTTTTTTTTTCTTCTTTTGAAAGGAGATTTCCTCTTAGTTTTAATTTTATTTTAATTCCTTCTTTTAAAAGGAGATATAATTAAGACGTGATTCTAAAATTTTAGTTTTCTTTTACACACACACACACACACACATATATATATATATATTAAATAAGCTATACCTTTTCTAAAATCTACCACCTCATAATTAGGACATAATTATAAAATTATAAAATTTATATTCAATTATAAAAAAATTTAAATAATTAGTCATTTATGAATTAATTATATTAAGATAGAACTATAAACCTTAAAATATGCTATCTTCAACTATTTATTAGTTGACTAGGAGAAGATTCACAAATTCGAAATTATTTTTTGTTCTTATTATATAGCTAGTTTGAGGGAGGTAAAGAACTGGAGTTAGTTTCTTTTATGAACTTGTTGACAGTTTGGAGTTCTAATTCGACATTTGGGTAACCCTTTGCAGTTTCTTGATGCAGTAATTATTGACTTCTATAAAAAAATATTCGTATATATATATGGACTGGGGAATGACTTGGAAGCAAATTAAAGTCGTTCGGGCTGCTTTTTTAAATAATGAGCTTCTCAGTTGGAAACTAATCTTGAACAGTAAACTATGCAAATAATGTCTAAAGAAATCTTGCTTTATATGCAAACTGATTCTCTTGTTCAGATTTCCTTTGAAAGGTATTAATTTTATGCACACTGTAGCATTAAGGATTGAAGCAACCTTGGATAGTGGGGAAACACCTCCTAATCTTGGCCGGGCCTTCAAGATTATTTGATCCCTTTATTTATATTTTTTCGATTCCATGTCTGTTTATTTATAGAATATAGCTTGATTTAACATTTCATTCAATGTTAACCCTTAATAGTCACTGAAGGTTCTTGTATCCAGCAGAACCATATGAGTGAAATGTTTGCATCCATGCAACTATGATGTCTAATACACTCGGAACCTCAATTTTTGTCTTCACAAGAACTGATTTTATGGCCATTCTACCTGGTCATTATCGGCCTTCTTACATATATATGTGACACCTCTACCTAACAGATCGGTCTTTTGAGTTAAAGCCCATTTGCATCGTAGCATTAGTAAGCTTGTAGCCATCAAAAATCCATTTCGGAATACCAAATGTATGTCTATTTTGGTGTCCTATGCGTCTCCTTTGGGTGAATACAGAAGGCATTATCATCGTCTCACGGGTTAGATGGGGGACCATTTCCCATATGTATTGCTTAATTTCTCTCTTGAACCATTAACAGAGTATGACCCAATTTTAAAGATTAACTCAATTAATAAGATTTTGAATTTGTCTTCAATCACTGAAAGGTTTATTCAATGATTAAATTAAGAATCTCAAAAATTAATCAAAATACATATAAACTGACCGAGAGACAGTGTCGATTACCAAAAAATAAATAAATAAATAAATAAAGCTAGCTTATTCAATAATTCTCGGTCAGGCTAATTCTAATTAAAAATTTTATTTAATTAGTGCGAGATGCACCTATACTTCCAAACACATGATAATTTTCTGCACACACAAAATTCTCCAGAATTTATTACGAATTTTGAAAGAAGAAAGTTTTTGGAGCGAGGTCAAATTTTTGGTCATTTTTTTATTGTAAACTCTAAATTTTACAAACATTTGCCAATTTTTATCCATTTTTGTCAATTTTTTGACAGTTCTTTTAACTAAAACCATTGAAACGGGTTAATCAAGCTGTTCCAATGGGTTCTAGCAATAAATTTTAGTTTACTTTTTAGAAGTTAAAAAGGTAACTGACTTATTATATTATTTCTAACTTTTTCCACCTTTTTCCTTCCAAATACCCCCTCAAAAAGTTATCTTTGTAACTTTTGTAATCAAAACTAAAATAAAGGCATAAATAGTACGTGAAAATACAAAAATATTCATTCAAAATCTAATTGAATTAACGGACATCACTGCAAAGTACAAATTATGGCTTTTTTTTTTTTTTTTTTTTTTAACGTAAGACCTGCAAGTTGCAACCATAAAAATGGTCCGCTTATAAATTTAACTTTGTAATTGACTAATTGTCCTTCGGCGCAATTGACTTTTCTCAGCAATATACTTAAAAATAGGACCATTGATTTTTTTTTTTTTTTACCAATCATGTAAAAAATAAAAATTAATAAAATAAGAAAACTAATGTACTAAAAAAAAATTTACAATTACAAATGTATTTATATTGATCCGGTTTGATAACGTTTCAGTTTTCTGTTTTTCTATTTATGTTTTCAAAATTTTGTAAACAGGTAACAAAAACATATTTGTTAAATCTGTTTCTGTTTTTTTTTGTTTCAAAAAAAATGGAAACTAAAACAGAAAACTGAAAACAAAAAAAAAGTGTTTCACTTTGTTTTCTTTTTCTGCTGTAAACATTTATATATATTTTATTACTTTATCTATTTTTGTTTTATCATATTAAAATAAA
>QLOD02084788.1:0-23827 GCA_003260245.2 Sideroxylon spinosum | reverse complement strand
AACTAATCTCAAAGCAATTTAAAAGAGTAGGGAAGAGAGAAATCAAATTTCACAATTTTTAAAGTGATTTGGTTCGATGCAAATCTACATCCACTCCCCATGGCCACTTCTTGAGTATTGTCCATTATCTTCTTTGAATCACTACAACAACTAGTTTGTTGGTGCCAGTAAACCTTAAACTGGGTAATTTTTTTCCTCCAAGAACACCCAAACTTTTTTTTTTTCCGAGTGTTTTTGGAATCTTAATAACATATCTCCCCAAGGGTAAACTGCTAGTTCAAAAACAAGTTTTGATAATATAAAAATGAGAGCTAGGTAATCTCTTTTTATCTTCACTTGTGCTCTTCAACATTATTATAGAATTCATCTTTTTACAGTCTTTTCAATAAACTAGTCATCGGAGAAAAATATTGTTTCCTTGTAATTCAAATTTGAATTATTTCTTTTTAAGGGCGCTTGTGCTTGTTCAATTACCTTACTCTTTAATGTAACTTCAGATTTAATGATTTGAGTTAAAGATATTAAAACAAACTTTCCCCAAGTGCAAGATGTGGTTATAGCACAAAAACTGGTGAATACCAGGTCGAATTCCACAGGGATCTAAGGTGCAAAATAGTGGTTGAATCTAATGGCTTAAAGTGGCAGAATTTCAAAACAAAATAAAAATCTGATTTGGTGGTGTTGATGGTTTTGGAAATATGAGTTAAATTTAACTAAAATTTGATATTAAAAAGTTGGGTAAGACAAGTTCGGTTCCAATCCGAATCATCTTAGATGCCTAGAGTTCGAGAATCATCAATTCAACTTGTTCTGATTTTTGAAAGAAAATTATGTTCGATTGAAACAAGCCATAGATCAAACAATTGATGTGCATAATCTATCTTTGGAACAATATAAATTCTAAGTCTAGCAACCCACATGTAGATTTGCTATGAGAGTTCTAAGTTAAGTAATTCATATGAACTACTTGATGAAATATACAAATCATTATTAATCAGACCTTGAAACAATGATTTTTAAAAGCAATTGAAAAACTCATATTATATAATGAAGTGCAGCATCTTGAGACTCCTTGGAAAGGACATTGTCCTTTCTTAGACCCAAGAAAATTTTGGCCGCTCATGCTTAGTAAAATAAGAACAAAAATGGAAGATGAATTAAAGAGCATCAAATTCTGAAATTGAAATCTGAAATTAAATTACTTACAATTAAAATTTGATTCTAATACTTACAAAAAGATGAAAGTGAAAACTCCAACTCTAAGCTGAAAACATAATGAAAAACCAGAGCACCTCTTTCTACCAAAAATCCTCTCCCTCTACAGCTAGCTCTCCAGCTCCATGATGAGAAGCATCCCCCTCGGATCCATGTGTGTATCCTGTTATTGTCGCTCCATGTCTTCTCTCTCTATCTCGAGGATTCTCTTTTTTGTTATAGCAAATCACCTCCCTAATGAAAATTTTACCCCTTTTTGATTTCAGAAGAAATCTCCTCACATGGTCAGTTAAGGACATCTGGAAGACGTTGCTGAGAAAGACCCACCCATTCGAATGTTTTGAACTGTATTCGAATATCCATTTCTCTTTAAAATTTTTATTTACTCTTCAAGAGTATTCGAGTGAGCCATCTTCATATTCGAATACACTTTCCTTCTTCCAAAACCCCCAGAATGACGATTTTGAATTAACTGAAATTGATCAACTACTGTATGCTCTTTAATGTATTCATTATTTCTTCTTGTCTCTCAATGCTGCTTAAATTGCTTTCATTTGTGCATAAAATCAATGCATATTCCAAATTAGAGTAATAAGGATGAGTTCTAGATAAAACACAAATTTACATCATTCATATGGTATATAAAGGTGTAATTACATAGAAAAATATATAACAATTTAAGTCCAATCAATAGGCTCAATCTTTTAGAACATTTTGTCTTTCTTCCATAAATCAAAACCTCAACTAATCGTTGCTAAGACATTGTTTTGAAAATCTTTTTTAAATTCTTTCCTTATTTGTGCTAATTCCCAATTTTGGTTTTGATACCATCTGCCTTGGTGTTGACACCATTTGCTAGAGAATTCTACTTCAGATGTGTAGACACTAAATCTTTTTATTGCTGACACCTTTTATATTGGAAAATATCCCTCATCTTACTGTCCAAAAGATATTAACACCAATTATTCTTGGTGTTATTTGCTATTGCTCTTTTCTCCTTGGAAATGCTACAAATTAAGAGTCAAATCCAATTTTATCTTTACCAAATTTTTTATGAGAATAACATATATAGTCATGATTTAAAGGATTATAGGTCCACTTACTCTTACTTTTTATTTTTTGAAAATTTCAGTCATCATTATATTGATTATATTATATGCCAAACTATTTACAAATAGAAATAAATATACTTGTTTTGTCCATTGAGAAGCGGAAACTACCTTTGATTTATTCTTTTAATTTAGTTGCAATATAACTCTTATAACAAGTTGACTACACTTTATAATTCATTCAATTCATAATGTAAATTAGCATACTTTTGTTTGATATTATAATGTATATATGAAAAACATATAAAGTTATCTGATTTTTTTTATTTTTTTTTTTGCAACAAAGGGATTAATTATTTATGAAGATTGTTTTGATTATTAATTGTTGTAGTGTATATAGCTGCTCCATCAATATCAAATTACCATTAGTGGATTTAAGCCTCTTCTTAGAGTACAATACCTCTCCTTATTTTATATGAAATTTGCATGTGTTCACTAGCTTTCAAATTATTCTTGATCATTTTGCTTCAAAGCAAATAAAAAAAATGCTAAAATAAGTAACTTAAAAGAATTTTACATTATAATAAATTGATTAATACATTACAAAGATTTGAACTTAATATTAATCAATAATGAAATCGCTTAAATATTGCGACCACTGATTAGCACATAATAATAACATTTTTATACACTTTTTGATGTGCTAATTGCATAAATACACTCACTTAAGACTTAATTTTATTGCATATTTCTCATATACTTGTGTTTTGTGTTGATTTTAATTTTTAAGAATTAAATCTAAGCAATTGGAGGCCAAATCAGGATATAAATGCAAGTGGAAAACTCCTATGTAAATGAGAAACAAAAAGAAGAAGAAAAAAAGAGCTCCAAAATGAGAAGGAAATAAGGTTTCGAGAAGATGGTGATAACAAGGGTTCAAATAAGATCTCAACTCCAAATTTTTCTAAGTCATAAGGATATGGTGAGAATAAGGTTGGCATCATGCCTTGATCGCACTCTTGTTAGAACAACAGTGGTAAATCAAGCCTTAAGTTACAGAACTTTTTCTAAGTAACAAAAAATGGTGCGAACGAGGGTTGGCACCATGCATTGTTTGCACCCTTGTTTGCACAACAATTGAGGAGTAACTTCAAAACTTCAAGATTTGGCCAAGGCATGGAGAATTGGTGCAAAAAAGGGGTTGGCACCACATCTTGTTAGCACCATGCGGGTTTCTTATATATTTTTGGTTATTCTTCACTCTTGTTAAAGGCTCTTTTGTCATTCCAAACAATTATTTGCACTATATAAGGAGAGGATCTGTAGAGAATTGGGAGGGAGGACATTTTATGACATTAGATTAGATATAGATATAGAGTAGGATTTATATTTTTGTAGACAGATAGTTTAGATCTTGTTTGGGAGGAGAGAAAATTTCATTTTCCTTTTGAATTTCTCTTGTAAACATGTTAATTTTCAATTCAAGTTCAAGTTTCTCTTCATCTATAGTTAAGTAGTTCTCTTGCTTGGATTCAAATCAAGGAGAGTAGATGATGTACATGGACTTTCAAGGTACTTTGGTTTTCAATGTTTAAATTTTCTTAAGAATTATCTTTGAATAGTAGTTGATTTGTTTGAATCTATTGAAATCATTAATTGAGAATTTTAGATCAAAATTGTTTGTATAGTTTATGTTGTTTACATATGAGTTGCTAATTAGAATTTTCATATACTTTCTTAGAGGATTTGTATGTGAATTGCTAATGTAAAATTTGCATGTACTCTCGATAGATTATACATTCTAACTATTTGATTTGGATTTGCAATTAGATGAACATAACTTTCTCACCAAATTTATCAACTGTTGTTCTTAATTGTGCTGCAATATTCAATTTTCTTTGGATTTGTAAAGAATGATGATTAGTTTGTTTGGATCCTTTGAAATTACTAGTTGATATTTCTTGATTAATTCTTGTGATTATATATTTCATGTATACTACATATGAGTTACTTAGATGGAAATTTCATACCCAACCTTAAGCATTTTGTATATGGATTGCCACCTAGAACTCTCATGTATTTTATATGTATTATTGCACTCCAAATGTTTGATCTAGAGATCCAACAAAGTGAACTTGATTTTACAACTAAATTGACTAGTCATTGTTTTCCTTGAAAATCCATAGAAATCATTACTTGAATGGATTTGATCCAAGTTCCTTTTATTTTTAATTTCATTAAACTTTCCATCATAAATTTCATTTTCAAAAATTCAATACAATTTTTCTTCATTTCTACCATGTGACACCTAAAGAATTGTAAGTTTACTATACCTTTCGCTGTGGGTACAACCGGTACTTTGCCGTTTAAAAATTTATCCACTTCTCTTTGGGATGTATCCACTTCTCTTTATCATTGACAGAATAACACAAGCAACCACCTAATATGAATTCACTCAACCAAACTTAAATTTGAATGAATGATTTATTTTTTAATATTTTTGAATAGATTTCAAGAAACGTAGATCTTCAGCAAAAAAAAAGTAAATAATCCACAGGAGACGAGGGATTGTTTACTACGGAAACTTCTTTGAATAAAGTTAAAGGAAAAAAAATCCAAAACTTATCGTGGATCAAATAAATAGCTTCACTATAATAAAGGTTACAAGAACTCACCCAAGAGTGTACAAGTTCACCCAACCAATAATCCGATTGATCTACTTATACCTAATCTTTCTTTCCTTATTTGCTACATGACCATAAAACACCTTTTGCTTGCAAAGCTTCTTTCATTCCATCCACAATCGATGTGATTTCCCAATCTAAAGAACCGAACTATATTTAGGATTTCTGATTCTGAAGAACTTAGCCAAAGAATTGATTGAAAGGATGAAAATTAGTTCTTTAGCAATAAAAAAAAAATTAACCGATCGTCAAAATGACATGCTTTAGCATTAAAGAAATAAGATTTAAGGGTTCAAAATGGGTTGAACCATAGTATAGAAACAGAGCCCAAATATTAGTATGCATTCACGAGCAGTGCGACCTACCTATGGTTTGCTCGCGAGGCATACTAGAATTTGCATCTACTGTATAGTTTTTATACTAAACTCCTCTTTAATATTTTTCACTGATTTTGTGCATTTTGATAGTAGTTCAACATATCATTCTAGCAAATTTATGAGTCTTTCACAAACCCATCTTCTTTTGAATACATTTGCAATTACAAAATTATGACATTATAGAAAATAGACAATACAAAGAAAATGTTTTCTAAAGGATTACCAGCAATATAACATCTATACAACGCTAACAATCTCCCCCATGGAAATTCCAAGCCAAAACATATCCCTCCTTAAAATAAAAATAATAGAATATCTCAATTTGTAATCTAATTAAGTGAATTTGAATGATGTCTTGTTGGAAGCAAAATATTCAAATTCACATATATGAACATGTTCTCCCCCCAACAATATCTCCCAATTTATCAGAACACAAAAGACATCAACCATGCAAACACAATATCAAGATGACGTTTCATCAGCAATATAATAACACATCATTCAATCATCAACAGAAATATAACAATATATGCTAACATTCATAATTAATAATTTCAACATGTTTTTTGCCCCTTTTTTAAGAAGAATTGTCAAAAACTAACAAAAATATCCGAAACTACCAAAAGAGAGACACTAAACCAATTTGTACAAAGTTCCAATAACTAGAAAAAAGAACCAAACATAATATTGTAAACCAAAGACAAATGCTGGCAATGATGCGTAAAAGTAGCCACCAATGCATCTATTTTGGAATCCAAATTATCGAAGCGAATTTGAACTTTCTCTTCCAGCCTAGTAAACCTCTTGGTGAATCCAATCAAAGCAAAAATAAATATATAATTAGAAGGTGCACCGAATATAAAAGGATGAGGAGGATCAAATGATGGTGCATCAGCAAGATTGGTTAATGAAGTGGGTGACACTCCAAAAAGATTATAAGGGTTAACATACTGAGTTCAGAAAGCAAAAGTAAAATAAGGATTAGAATAAAGGATTGGTTTGGCTTTTTTTTTTTTTTCAGGGCCCAACTCTAGGAGATAATGAGGTTAGAACTTTTAATTTCTAGGTCAAAGGAATTCTCACCTAAGTCTATGCTCAGTATTGTATTTGGTCTTCAGGAAATTTTTCAAAAAGATATCATAAGGCATTCCATGACTAGTAAACTTGTGGGCCTAGGCCTTACAAATATGATAAAACGGGTTATGCAGAAGGTCAATGAAATTCTTATTCGTTAAAGCAAAGAAAAACCAAACTTTAGCTGTAGTAATCTCGGAGGAATAATTGGAATGTGAGATATAAGTATCAACAATAATATTAAGTAGTTTGAAAAGAAGAGACAAATCACTATGTTTGAAGGGAAGCCTGAAAAACCAGTAAGTAGGGTTATCAAACATAGTTTGAGCCATGTCTATGATATGAAGTAAGGAAGCCTAATTAGAAGAGAAAGAAGTAAGATCAGGAGTTTTTGGGATGTTACGGCCAATAGCCAAATCATCAACAGTAAACCTTATAGGAAGTCCCTCAAACAATGTATCAAAAACCCCATTAGCTTTCTCAATATGATGCATATTCGCATAAAATTCACGATTAATCTAGATAGAAGCAAAACCACGGATATTGAAAGCACACCTCAGACCCTGAGATTCAAAAATTTGCCTAATAAACCTAAAATTCTCATTAAACTAATCCAACTGAACACATCTTTCAACCAACACAAGGTGACTATGAAAATATTTATTGAACAGAGAAGGATCATCATTCAAAAAACTTAAGGAAGTAACGGCAAAACAGATTGATGGAACACAAAAAGAAATAGGATTGGTAGAGGCTTTGACCAATCTTTTACCGGTGGCTTTAGCAGAGGATTTCATAAAGGGGCAAGAAGATATCTAAGATACAGAACTACCACACAAGAAAGCACCAGCCTTGCTACCAAAACGCATGAGAAATTCTTCAATGGGGAGAATCAATCAACTAGAGTCAATTTCTAGCCAGTGGAAGTAAAAACTGATCTACCCCTTTTCTTCACCTTGGTTGGGAACAAAAACCCTATAAAATCTGAACAGGACTGAGTAACACAATAGATTTCTGGGTGCAGAGAAGGTAAGAATAGGGAACAAGAAGAATCTGGTACTCAAAATTCAAAGATAAAGAAGATGTAAAAAAACCATAACTACCAGACGTTCAAGCAGCAGAGAAGATGTAAAGACACAGCTACACATGAAAAAGAAAAATAAAGTAAAAAAACAAAAGAAACCCTGAGTTGCAACAGCGAAAAAAATAGAATAATTTATTTCTTTTAAATTTATACGTAAACAAAAATAGAGAACTACACGACTAAAAGAGAATACATCCCGGTCACTAGACACATCGGACAAATTTAACAACTTAGCCTATAAAGATCAATGAATAAAAAAGAATGACAATGAATTGAGAACCACAACAGAGAGTCAACACACTAAAAAATCTTTGAACCAACACAACTGAGAGACAACACTCCACCAAAATTAAATAACCTAAAATCAATTTAATAAGATAAATTTAAAAAAAAAAAAAGAACTATCAAATTAACCATGAAATGCTATAAGAGAACTTTTAATACTAGTGAATTTTATTAAGACAATGTAAAAACCTCAATGTCGTTTAGCAACAACAATTAACATTCTTTCACGTCCATAATCATTTTACAAAAATTTTCTCCCTATAATATAAGATAAAATATTACTTGGATGAGGAACACATATGGATTAACAATGCATTCAACGAGATTTTTTCATATCAATATGTACATCATCTCTAAGGTAGGTACTAATTATTGCACCACATTCAAATACTTAAAATGAAACTCATATGGAAGTCAAACCAATTAGATTCCCAACATAAGATAATTTATTTTCCCACAATCAAGGATGATGAAATGAGTGTATTTCCTTGTACAATTCTAACCTTATCTCTCCAAAGATATATAAATTGCCAATATAAGTGCAATGACATGGTGGTTTCCAAACATCGTATTGGTCTCCAAAGTTCCCCATTTTTTTTATTTATTTTTTGAAAGATGAAGATGGTAACCCTTTTAATCTCATTAATTTAGGAACTGTATTTGAGAAGAATTTGGGTGGGAATCACAATCATCAGTTAATCTGAAAGAGACATCATTCTAAAGAATTCAAGAAAAATGTTAGCCCACATACCAATATTCATTGGTAGACTGAATGAGTAAGGTACTCATCTATGGACACATAGCTTAACCTTTTTGGAGAACATCATCCAAAACCATTAATCTCCAAGACTTACAGAAATAACGATAGCTCAAAATAAATTGATTAACATAGAACAAATGTATCACTTCCATGGATAAAAGAACTTAAAAACCCCACATTATCAAGAGTTATCCCATTAGCAAAGAAAGCACATCTCATAACACAAGATAGTGAATTATACAGTCAAGTATAGCAGTGCCTTAAAAGATTTAATTTCAGATTATTCAATTTGTATGACTCTCAAAAAAGAATGAATGAACTTAAACCGGAGATGATCAAGAGGTTTGCTTAATATTAGTAAGTTGGACTCTTTATCAATATATGTTCAAGAATCAAAATATTTTCTTCAACAGGTTCTTGAATAAAGTGATGACGATTGTCAATATACTTGGTTTGAGAATGCTGAAGAGGATTCTTAGAAATATTTAAGACAATCAAATTATCATGTTAAAGAGAGATATTACGTTGATCAATACCATAGTTGGACAACATCTTTTTCATCTAAAGAACCTAAGTACAGCAGCTCCCTGCTGCAATGCATTTGGCTTCAACACTGGATAATGAGATGGAGTTCGATTTCTTACTATGCCATGCTATCAAATTACTTCCAATGAAGAAGCATCCTCATGAAGTGCTTTTTTGATCATCACAACTACCTACCCAATCAACATCTAAATAGCAATATATATATCTCTGCACCAAACTTGGAAAAAAACCAATTTCCATATCCTAAAAAGTCCCTCTAACAAAACGAATAATACATTTGATGGTAGTTAAGTAAGATCGTTTGGGACAAGATCGATATCTAGCATAAAGGCCAACATCAAATCAAATATCTGAATGGCTAGTAGTTACATATAATAAACTACCTATGATGTTACGCTACAGTGCTTGATCATCATTTTTTCCAGAATCATCTTTACTCAATCTTGAAGAAATTTCATGGGAGTTCTAGTATACTTAGTGAGAGATAAATCAAATATTTGCTTACCTTTTTTAAAATGTTCACACATAACTTCATTTACTTTACCAGATTTTGGCAAACCTCACACAGCCTGACAATTTTGTAACATATTTGTATTCCACATGTTCAAGTTGCTGGTGCCACAATTTTGTTTCATCAGCCGGTGACAAATTGCACACAACATTATTGTAGCCACAATTCCATAACAATTATCACCAGTTTTAACTCCTTTTCAAAACAATATTCCTTTTTTTTTTTTAATCTAGAATGGAGCATTCATTTTTTTCCAAATAGAACGTTATAATGGGAGTCACAAATTTTTCTGTTCAAATTAACATTCAAGCCTTCAACGTATAAAAGCTTCACTTAATTTAAGAAGGCCAGGACAATCAATGGTGCCCATTCCAAGAACTTCGGACTTATTACCATCACCAAAAGTGACAATTCCCTCATCACAAGAATTCAAGGAGCTGAACATATAGTTATATCTATGCATGTTTTTAGAATATCTATTGTCCAAATACCACATGTTTGAACTTTTGAGCTCAAAAGGTTATATGAGCAACATAACAATTCAAGTCTTACTTTTAACCCATACAAATCTTTTCGATTTTAAATTTAAAAATTACTTTTAAGGCTTGAATTAGTCTTGGTTCTAAGTATAGAGTTTTTCCTTTAGAGAGTAACTCTGTTTTATCTATGATAATCCCTATAACTAGCAATGTTAGGCTGATCAAAGATGCTATATCTATTAGACATAAAATTTTTACTATTCTGACTCTAATGCATATTACTTTTAGAATTAACATACCCAAGAGGCAAATCATACAACTTATGACATTGAGGTCTGATGTGTCCTCTAATGCCATAGTGATGCCAAATAAGAACAAACTTACCATAACCTATGAAATTTTGATGATACCTTTGGACCATGGCACTATTTTAGCCTGCAAGTCTTGTAGATGAATGAAAAAGTATAACTACAAGAAAATTTTCTTTTCGTGACAATAAAAATCATCACCGAAAGTATAACGTTTGTCACAGAAAACTTTTAGTGACGACTGAATGTTGTCACTTACAATCCTATTACTGAAACTTAATGTGATGACAATTTTTTGTTGTCATAAAAGTTAACTTTCAGTGCTTATCGTCACAAAAGTAATAAAGTATTACTTTTGTCACTACTAAATTGGTCACTAATTGACATATTTATTAACATGAAATCCTGTCATAGAATCATACATGTCACTATAGGATTTTTCTAATCGTTTCATAATTAAAAATCTATCCTCATATTAACAACATATCTTGTCACTAAAAGTACATAACAATGATGGATGATTTTACTGTCACGAAAACTATGACTAGTGACAAATGATTTGATTGTCACAATAATTATGGCCACTGACAATCTCTTTCGTCACAAACAATGTGCTTGGTGATAACATAATTTTGAATAATTGCAACAAATATGAGAGGCTGTAACAACTCTTTTGTTGTCACTTAACCTAGTTTTGTTTGTTTGTTCTTTTTTTTCTTTTTCTTTTTTTTTTTTGTTCTTCTTTACAAGTCTCTTTACTACTATACATAATTTATAATATCACATTTTCATTTTCACAATTCAAAAGTTTTAAGAATACCCTACTTAAAATTACTTTTAGCGAGTAAATAACTTTCAATAAGGAAACTCAAGTAAAAAAATTGTATAGCTTAAATAAGGATTTAAAAATTTCCAATCCATAAATTTGTTATAATAATAGCCAATAAAAAGTTTTACAATACTCTAATGATGTTTGTATCGAGTATATTACAATTATTGGTTAAGACAAAATAGAAATTATTTGTAACTAAATATTCTAAAGTTTTCAGAAGCAGGTCCGAACCATTAATATTACCAAGAATCATTAAAAAAATGAACATACAAAAGACAAAATAAGTATATGAAATCTTTTACATTAAGCGTGCTCAATACCAACATAAGAGAAATTATATTTAACCTAAGTTAATGTGTAAGACATTTTATTAATTTATTTTTGATAAATAATATAATTAAATTAGTTAATTTGATAATATGAATTATATTTTGTTAAACTATTTTAATAAATATCATAACTAAATTATTTAAATTATTATGTAATATATTTTATTCAATTATTTTTAATAAATAATATAATTAAATTATAATTTAATATACTTTATAGTAATTGAATTAAATAATTTTAGTAAATTAATTAATTAAACTAATTAATTAGGTTAATTAAATTGATGTGTCTTTTCAAATTCATTTTCAATTTTAATTTAAGAAAAATGATAACAAAAAATAAAAAATAGCAAACATAATATATAAGCTAAAAAACAATAATGTTACCAAAAGGGCCTAAAGTGACCAAAAACATTTTCAATTGCATATGAAAAAAACACTAGAACCTTAATATGTATATATATTGAAAGAATACAATGTAACCAATGTTGCCCTCACTTCGAAAGTTCCAAATGCTTCAAGGTTAGAGGACTTTCGGCCAATCTATTGTTGTAATACAATTTACAAATGCATAACCAAGTTATTTCCTAATTGGCTAAAGCATGTCCTTCCTCACTTCGTGAATAAAGGCTAGGTAGCCTTTGTTCACGATAGACATATTGGAGATAATGTCTTGATGGCTCAGGAATTGGTTAAGGGGATGTCATCTTAAGTCTGTTACACCTCGTTGTGCTCTTAAAGTAGATTTGATGAAAGCACTTGACTCCATAAGATGGGAAATTCTTTGGGATTCTCTTCACTTGCTGAGATTTCCCTCTAACTTCACTGGGTGAGTCAAAGCTTTAGTCTCTTCTCCAAGATTTTCGGTCTCTATCAATGGTGAACTATATGGCTATTTTGAAGGCCGGAAGGTATACGCCAAGGTGATCCTATCTCCTCATTTTTGTTTATGATCTGTATGGAGGTGTTTTCCCGTATTTTGGACAAAAAGACTTGAGATTCTTCAACCTTCAAGTTTCATTGGAAGTTTTGTAAATCACGTCATTCTCATATCTACTTTGCGGATGATTTGACATTTTTATAGAGGATACCTAGAATCTATCAAAGTAGTGAAGGATACTTTACTTGCTTTCTTCTTTCTTTCTGGGTTTCAACCAAATCTACAAGGAGTACTATTTTCCTCTCAGGTGTTGAGTATTCTGTGCAAAATAAGATTATGGAGTATCTTGGCTTTTAGGTTGGCTCTTTACCTGTGTGGTATTTGGGGCTTTCTCTCATTTTCACTAAACTTAAGGCCTCTAATTGTTGTGCCCCGGAAGATAAAATTATGAAGAGGATTAAAACTTGGAGCAAACAATCCTTATCATTTACTGGTCAGCTTCAATTAATCCAGTCTGTTTCCTTTAGCATCCAAGCATATCGGAGTTATCATTTTGTTTTACCTTCCAAAGTAACTAAGTCTATAGAGAGTACTCATTCAACTTTTCTCTGGAATGGAGTTTTTCTAAAATGGCATGTAATCAAATTTTCTTAGGAAGAGGTGTGTCGGCCTAAAGATGAAAAAAGGGCTACTTGTTAAGAAGATTAATGACGGAATCTTACCTCAATGTCCAGGTATATTTGGTTACTTTTCCATCTTTCTTTGACTTATATGTAACTATCATGAGTTAAATTGAACCTTCTTCATAGGGATCGGTTTAAGGTTACTAAGGTCCTCTGGAATTGCTCCTGGACTTGGAGAAAAATCTTAAACCTTTATGATAAGGTGGAGCCGTATATCACTATGCAGATCGGTGATGGTGTTCATACCTTCTTATGGTTTGATTCTTGATTGCCACGGGGTCCCATTTGTCATTCCCCCACTGATCAGGTTATTTATGATTCTGGCTTACCAAACTATGCTAAGGTTAGTGCCATTATCTCTTTAAGTAGTTGGTCATGGCCAATTGCAAATTCTACAGAGATTCTTGATTTGAAGGAGGAAACTGTTTCCATCCCCCATCCTAATTGCTTTCAGGGTAACAAGATGATACGAAATGGCAATAAGGAATTTTTTATTAAGGTTGCTTGGGAGATTCATTGTTCTTATTCTACTCGTGTACCATAGAAACATGCTGTTTGGTTCAAGTATAATATCCCTTGACATTCTTTTATTTTGCGTCTTACTATTCAAGGACGCTTAAATACTTAAAATAGGCTCTTTCTTTTAGGATGATTCAGAATATACATTGCCATATTTGTGGGGATAAAATTGAGGATCATGATCATCTTTTCGTTGGTTATCCCTTCTCCTTTTGAGTATGGAAGATTGTTCTAGGCAAATGTGATATAGGTGCTTCTCCTTTTTCTTAATCAGATACTCAACTTTCGGTTTACTCTACTTTTAAAGGCTCTACCCTTCTATCTTGCATTGATTGCCTCTCTTTTCCTGCAATTATCTAGTCCATATAGAGGGAAAGGAATTCTCGGCTTCATGGTGACTCTCCTAAAAATGAGCTCTTTTTGATTACTATGGTTGTAGATTTGGTAAGAATGAGATTATTAGCTTGTTTGATTTTCCCAAATACTTCTATTAATCTTCATTTAGTTTGGAGTTGGCAGCTTTCTCCATCCCTTATTGGTGGTTAAATCTTAGATTTGGATATTCTTTTTTATTCGAGTTTGCTTGAGCTAAATGTCTTTTTCTTTCAGTAATGATTGATATAATTCCCAGGAGTATCCCACTGTGTATTTGTACCCTATTGTTTTATCCAAAAGAAAAAATATCTATACATATCAACAGTTGGACATATATATATAATATATATAGTTTAATTCTAATGCTCTCTACTATTTAAAACTATACTTAATTTCTAAGTTCAAAAAAGAATTGACTAATGAAGGATAAATCTAATATTTTTTGGATACAACGAAACATGTACTACAGGTTGATTAATTTCCAACCAAGAGTCTGACATTCAAGGAAAATTATTTGTTAGGAGACAAGGGAGATATATGAAATTTTCTCCAAATACTTCATATTCTAATCATGAATTTCCTTACAAACGTTCATATTCTAATCAATTTCCCTAAAAGTTGCAATCATCTTTAATCAATTTAGTATTCCAACCAATTTCTCTAAAAATTTCAATTTTAATCATGAATTTGCATTACACTGAAAATTTCAAACTAGAACCAACAAAAAAGGTCAAATACAATCAAATAAATGAACAAATAAAAAATTACTGAAATATAGTCAAACCAAAAACCAGAGAAGAACCCAACTTTTTAACTTTAATTTGAATACCTTTACTTACAAAGAAACAAAATAATCAAAAATGGCATACCTGCTTTTGAGTTCAAAATACGAAAAATGTGAAGATGACAATATCTGTCAAAAACCAAATGCAAGCTAGTCGTTGAATGTAGTTTTTGAGATCCAAAACCTTTTATCAACAAAGCTAAGAAAGAGCAAAGACAATTCTACCACCTAGGATACTTGAATTTGAGAAGAACCACCAAAATCAAAAACCCTAAATTTTATTGAGACTGAAAAAGAGATAAAATGCTATATATCTAGATATAAAGTGTATATGTATATGTGTTTGAGATACCAAAACCCTAAATATTGTTGAGAACGAAGAGAGAGAAATCGCTATATGTATAGATATAATATGTATATGTCTATGTGTTTGAGAACTTATACGTGCTGACGCATTGGCAGTAATGTTGTTCTTTGAATTTGTGATTTTGGAATCATGGCATAGTCAACGTAAGGAAGGAGAAGATGCAATGATGGATGGACTGTTAGGTTTAATTTTGGTTTTTAGAATTTAATTCATAAAATTAATAAATTTTTTAATAATTATTTGTAAGATTTGTTGGTTTAATTTAGGTTTTGAAAATTTAATTTCATAAGATTATTAATTTTTAATAATTATTTGTAAGGTTTTATTTCAGTAATAATAAAACTCTTCATTGTGTACATTTCAATGATGGAAAATAAAATTTGTCACAATAAGAAAATTTAATCCCGCCAAAACAGTACTTTTTTTTCAACAATTTCTCTCCTAACTTTCAGTGCTGAGATTCAGTGATAATAAAATATCTTTCTCACTGAACATTAATGTTCTAGTGACAATTTACATCACTTATCACAACAAAAAAAAAAAAAAATACAAAAATTCTTAAAATGTATTTCATGTGACAAAGAAATGAACTTCTCAAAATAACATATGTTATGAAAATATTTTTCATTGTTGTAAAAGACTCGTCACTGTAGCCTACTTTTCTTGTAGTGTATTTTGCTTAAAAATTTCATTTTCACATCTTTACCATTCTTAAGCTACTCATCAGTCATATTAGTTGAAAAAAAACTTAATGTGCTTTTCCTTTTGATTTGAATTTAACAAAGCATCTTTACATCCGATTCTACCTCTGTCATGATAGTTCTTTGCAATTCAGAATGTCATCAAGTTTCTTAGCACTTGATTCCTATTTCTAAATGGAATTTGTAGCTTGTTAGAACTTCTTTTCCAATTGCTTATCTTGTTTCTTAGAGGATTACTTGCTCAAGATTAGTTCATTTTCATGCTTTTCTAAGGAGTCCATCATTTCCACCGCACTGTTTATTTTATCTTTTGAATTCTTAAGTTCAAATTTTAAATTCTTTTTCTCAATTTCAATCAAGTTCAATTTTGATACAGCCTTAGCTTTATGCTTTGCAAGAATAATACTTGAATTAAATAACTTGTCATATTTGTCTTGCAACAAATTATATTGTTCCTGAAAATTTATCTCAGACTAAAAACTAGAAACATCTTCACTTGGTTTTATTTTAACTTGTCCAATAGCTTCAAGAGAATTTATGTCTAATTTTATAGAGAACTCCTTAATAGACGCAACAAAGGCCAAAACATTCGAAGCAGTATTATCTAATTCTGTTATTTATTCATTGTCTTGTTTTTCATCTCCTTTTGCAAGGACTTTTTGATTTTTTCTTCTTTTCAATCTATTGTACACTTAGCTACCGTGTGTCCAAAGACTTTGCATTCAAAATACTATTTTTTCACAGATTTTTCTTATTTCGATTCAGTTCGAGCGCTTTCAACCATCATTTTCTTACTTTTGTTAAACTTTGAAGGTCTACTTGAGAACGGCTCCTTCGAGAAACCCTTAAACTTCTTAACCGAATAAGCATTGTCATCGACACTTATTTTTCAAGTCTCATTTCCTTTATTCTCATATTCAAGAACAACAGTCAATGGAATCTCTTTAGTTCTCTTATTCAAATTACTATTTCATAAGTTTGAAGTAACCCAATTAAATCTTCAACTTTCACTTGATCAATGTCTTTGCTCCCTTTAATTGCAGTCATTTTAGGTTAACACCTATTAGGAAATGATTTGAATATCTTTTGGTTTATTTTTGATTGAGAAATTGAAAGAATTCAGAAAGTCACTGAGTTTGATGTAGAATTGATCAAATATTTCATTGTCAGCAATTCTAATTACTTCAAAACTTGTTATCAAACATTAAAGCATTGCAATCTTGATAGTAGTAGTCTCTTTGTAAGTAATAAGAAATATCTCCTAAGCTAACAATGGATTGACGTTCGCTTTGTGAATCCATACAAGAAGTAATAAGATTTCACTCTTAGAAAAAATATAAAAACAAAATTGAGTGTCCAGGTTCTAATACTAATTGAAATTGCTTACATATTGCAACTATCAAATATGAATTCACTCAATTAAAATTAAATTTGAAACAATAATCTATTTCTCAAGATCTTAGAATAGATTCCAAAATCTTCAACAAAAATAAATAAATAATCCGAAAAAGGTAAGAGATTATTTAGGGAAACTCCTTTGAATAAAATCAAAGGACAAAAACCCTGAATCTTTTTCGTAAATCAGACAGATAACTTCACTTCAACAAAAATTACAAGGAACTCACCCAAGAGATTACAAGTTCGCCAAACCAATAATACTAGTTGTAATATCTCGGATTTCTGTATTAATATAAATTTATGATTTTAAACACATTTAGGGTGTGATGATATGGTATTTTACCATATAAGTTATTATGGATGGCTTAGGACCGAATATTTCAGAGTGCCTAGCCTGTGCAGTGGGTGCTAAACATCTTGGCCTTCACCAGTTTTGGTAGAAATGGGCTCCTATGACCATCCCTGGTTAGAGTGAGGGTAGGGGGAGGTGCTAGGTTACTGTAGGAAGCTTGGGGACCAATCTAAGCTTACATATATATATGTATGAGAGATGAGGAAGAGAAAGTTCTTCTTTTTGAAAGAAAACCGAGAGAGAATTTGAAGCTGGAGGAGAAACCAAAGTGGTAAATGGTTCAAACTTTAACTAAACTCAAACTACACTTATAAGATTCAAATTGAGCACTCAATGATCATTTTTATATGGTTTATTTGTTATTTGGATCAAAGGGTGAAGAGGCTAATCATTCCAAAATTTGAGGCCAACAACTGGAAGTTCACCATTTCTTTTGATCCGTTTGTTTTAAGCTTGAGATAGAGATTCTACTATTTTTATTTAGCATTTATGAGATGTATTGATGCTAGCCAACATTTCTATGAAATTTGTTTGAGATTTGGAAGCTTTGGTAAAGTATTATGTAGAGTTATATACATATATATATACATATATATGCATGAGTTTGGAACCAACAAATTAATTAAAAAGATTGAGGTTCTTTCATCTTGTTCTGATTGAATTTTTAGAGTCATCTAGGCCCTAATTATCACCTATAAACTAGGCTTTGATCCCAATAAACGATTGAGCAACGTTGGAGTTATAAAACTTACGATAAAAGCTTAAAATGAAACAGAGCATGAACTCTAGACATAAGGGGCACCCGAGTTGCTTCAGTCGACCTGGAGGATTAAAGGGTGCCTAAGTCCCTCAGTGGGGTGCTCGAGTTCTCCAAAAGCCTGAACTAGGCTTAAATAAGTGAATTGTTTTAGTTAAGTACACCTTGTTTTTTATATGTGTTCCATTTTTTTATAATGAACTTGCAAATGCATACTAGATGATGTTTAAGCTAATAAAACATGAAAATGAATAAGGAAACAAAAATATGTTGTGATAAGATGATAAAATGATTATTGTAAATTTAAATTCTCATATTATGATGATGTCATTCGTTATATAATTAAGTGAGATAATCTTGATTTATTGTTACGTAGTCGAATGAAATGGTGATATGACAGTAATTATTTGTATGAGACTGATAGAAATGCAAATTAGGAATGAAACATGAGAATGGTGAGTGAAGAATAGGAAGGGTACAGAGATTGCCCTAGGGTTGAAAAAGCTGATACCTGTGTAAAAATTAGTGTTCATGCCAGTCGATTAATAGCCTACAGGATGACGTGTGAGGTAGCTAATCGTAGCCTTTAACGATGACGTAAAACTAAGGCTAATCGTGGTCTTTAATGACGACGTTGAATGTGCCCACCCCGTAAATTAAATAAGAATGGAATATGAATGTGAATGATTATGATAAGAATGCCAAAGTAAACGATATGAGGTTACTAGTATTTATAACACTGATCACACCATGACTATAGAATTATGATACTTATATATAAGGAAATGGATTTTGTCAAGTGATGTTGAATGAATATTAATATTGTTCGTATATGCTTTTTAAATGCTTCATGGGTACAAGTGAATTAGTGTTCACGTCCCTATAGATTTGGTTGCAGGGGAAGATCCTAAGAACTAGGTGGACATTTAGTGGGATTAAAAATGCATAAGCTATTATAAATATCGCTATTTTTATTTCCTTAAGTTAAATTTACATTTGAGACTGTAATATTATTTTTAATTTAGAGATTTACTCGATTAGGTTGTAAAGACCATTAGGCCTATTTTTACGCATACTATGATTATTGTAGGATTGTTAGAGTATGGTAGCCTGGCTATAGGCAAGGCTTACAATATATTAGGCTATGTTATTATTCATGTGGATGTCACTCTATGATTGTAGTAATGCTCTAATCATGGAATGGTTACGTAGTGCATGAGATGTGTATTATTCACTCACCCTCGGGTTATGATATCTGAGGCATGACACTAGTTATCTGCTTGTACTCAGTCTCTCTTTTCTTATTTGCTAAACGATGCAATGCACCTTTTCTTGTGAAACTTCTTTCACTGCAACCACAATCAAAGTGATTTCACAATCTATAGGACGGAACTAGATTTGGGATTTCCAATCCTCAAGAAAATAGCTAAAGTACTAATTGGGAGGTTGAAATTCAATGAGGGTTTTTCCTCTTGTTTATTTTTCTTACAAACGATGACTGCCTCTTCGTTTGGAAAACATGTCAATGTCAAAATAATGTTCTTTGATATTAAGGAAGAGGATCTTAGGGTTCAAAATGAACTGGATCGTGGTATAGAAATAAGGCCAAAATTCTAGTGTGCCTTCACGAGCAGCACTACCTACTTGTGGTTTCGCCAGACAAACTAGAATTTGCATCTGTTGTACAAGTTTTAGGTTTCCTCCTATTGGTTGATTTTGTGCATTTTGATAGGAGTTCAACGTATCAACCTAGAAAGCTTCTAAGTCTTCACAAACCCATCTTTTTCCAAAAACATCCACAATTACAAAAGTACGATATCCTAGAAAATAGATAATACAAATAAGTTTACTTGAGGATGCGAACAATATCATATCTACACAATACTAACAAGTAAGTTATAAGTAACATTGAATTTTTACTGGTTTTAAACATTTCATTGTAATTTTATGCATTTTACATCCATTAAAAATATTTGTACACATTTAAGAATTGTAGTACGACACTTGTTTTGTCATCCTTGATGCAACGTATTAGGTCTTTGACTATTTTTGTTTGGAAAGTGTCAAGCATAGGCTATTCTTAGAGTGTGTTTGGAGCTCTAAAATTTGATATAAAAGTATAATCTTGTAATTCATGCAATGTGTAAAAATTTTAAATTTTATGAAGATTTTAAGTATTTTTTTAAGGCTCCAAAAAGGCTTCGAGAACTAATTCATTATTTTGGTGATAAGGGAATGGAGAACAACATATGTGATTTTTGAATTTTCTAATTTGAATAGTTTGGAAATACACCAATCGATCTTGTATTAGATAACACATGTAAGTCTTGTATTAGGCAAATGTTTGGCTGCTTTTCTTTTATTGCCTCAATACATGTATAGATATGACTTAGGGGAATTTTAAATATAATTTTGTTTGACAACGAGATGAAGCATTCGAATTGTTAAATATAACTTGGATCATATATTCTTGAATTAGATAGGACTAACCACCCTTTTAGTGAAATTTTGGAAAATCTTGCCTAAGTAATGTAATGATACACATATTAATTAAAAATAAAATATATATTTTAAGCTATCTAGGGAATTCATATAAACGTCGAATAGATGGATAAGAGCTAGATTGATTTATTAGATAGGTTATAAGACGATATATAGAAATGATTGACCAATTCACTATGTACACCACTACAATGGGAAGTGAAATGATAAATTATCTATGTAAGAAGTATAAATCAGTATAATTTATCACAAGTCAAGGTGTGGGAGCAATTAATGCTTCATTGATTTTTAAAGGATTAAAAAAAATTAGACGAGGCAGAGGGAGTCATACTTTTCTTTCTTATGGTACACAAAAGTAGTTTCAACTTTTAACCTTGAAAGTTAGAAGTTTGAATTAATTGTCGAAATGGAGCAAAAGTACTACATTATTTATGAAACCTGACGCACACCATCTCCCATACATTCGCAATTTGTAGGAACAATGGCATGGGAATCCGGGTCCCCAGGTTCCCAAGGTACACAAAAATAGTTTTAAATTTTAAACTTAGAAATATCAAGCTTGAGTCAATCGCCCAAATGAAACAAACATAACCATTATTTGTGGAAATTTACACGTTTCATATTCTAAGCACTAGTGACTTATAAGAACAAATAGCACAAGAATGAGTCCCTAGATTCTTGTGGTACAAAAGAGTATTTCTAAGTTTTAAATTTGAAAATTAAAAGTTTCACGTTTATGTCAATTATCTAAATGGAACAAACGTGCTATGTTATCCACGAAACTTGACACACCAAATCTTAGGCACAAATGACTTGTAGGAATAAACAGTACAGATTTTTAACACCTCGGGTTCCTATATACATAAAAGTAGTTTTAAGTTTTAGACTTAAAATGTTTTTGAGTTTCAAGTTTGAGTTAATTTCCAAAATAGAGCAAACGTATATTTTTGTTTGCAAAAGTTGATAGACATTATCTTCCAGGAAGTGGCAACTCGTAAGAATGAAAGGTATGAGAATCTGAGTCTGGGAGTGCAACATGTAATAATTTTAGTTTCAAGTTTAAAGTTTACATGTTCAAATTTCATTTCTTACATTTAAGTTTTATTAATGATAATTTTGAAATGAATTATGTATTTTTTTTTTATAGTTTGATATCTCTAAAATAGAAGACCCTATTTTTTTTTTCAACGTGGGAGTAATATCTTCAATGTTTTCAAGTCATATTGTATAATTATTTACATTCTTATACTTTAAAGAATATTCAATATTTATTATGGCTAGACAGTTCTACAACGTTTAGCAACCATTGTATAGTTTTTAACAAGCGCCCAAAAGGTCTTTACTAAGTTCTCACTATAAATTTTTTGTGACTACTTAAAATCGTTGTTAATGATGGCGATTGCCTTATAATCATCGATGTAAGCTTTCAGCAATCCATTTTTTAGGGATTGGCACAAAATGGTCACTATAACCCTTTAGTGATTGTTTTTTGGCTTTTAGAGACTATTTTTTGGTGATCGATAAAAGGCATTTTTAGAGATTGCTTTTGATGATCGATAAAAGATCACTTTTTATAGTGGGTGTACTTCTTTTAAAAACTATTTTTTAATAAAAGTTCATCTATAAATTTTTTTTTTTTTTTGAGAAGAGAAAAAAGCTATCGGGAAATTGATAAAAAAAATATTTTGGTAAACTTGTTTTTCCTTTGGAAATTGTAACTTACTATTAAAAGATATAGACATGTCAAATACTAGTTAATAAGTTTGAATTTGCTCATATTCAACTCTCACAAAATTAACTTATCAATAAGTGTGTATAATTGAGTGCAACATGTTTAATTAAAATCGAATTTGACTTGATGTAAACTCGCCGATAGTGACCTTTAGTGTTGGTTTGATTATGACAAAAAGTTGATTTTTATTTTTCTGTAACTTTCTTTTGTCTTTTACAAATTTTTTTTATCAAATTTTTTTTTTTTTTTTTAAGGACTTGTAGCTTCTAGGTGTGTTAATCTTATTCATAAAGAATAAATCTAAAAATTCACATATGTTTGATTAAAATCTATCCATTTGAGTAAAAAGGTAATGAAAAAATCGATTTTTTATTTTATTTTTTTAGTTTTTATCCACACAGATGTAAATTTTTTGTTTTCTTTTACTAATCTAAAAAAATAAATTTTGGTGAAAAAAAGAGTCATGTAAACCAAACAAAAAAAAAGAAAAAAAACTAAAATATAGATATAGTATATTTTTTTAACCAAACAAAGCTTTAGCCAGCTCTGCTCACAAAGTTGCAATTTCCTGTTACTAGGACCGACTGAAACTTTCATGGTCCAGTCCGTGACCAGTTCTACTTTAAAATGATAAAAGGGCTACAAACAATGCAAAGCCCTCTCTTTGCAAATTGGAATTGATTACCACAGAGTGCTATCTTTTACCAGCTCTAGGGTCGGCAGCAGCGTCATCCAAACAACCCTGAATATTCTTTTTCTTTTTTTAAACAAATTGATATAATTTGATTCGATTTAAGATGAATAAATTATTTAATATTTTTATTTAATTTTAAAATATCTGAATATAAATAAAAATAAAAATTATAAATTTAATTAAATATGCTCCCATTAACACCTGATCTTCACACTTAAAAGAAAAAAATATTTGTGATTATTTTTTTTATTTTTTTTTTTTTTAAGAACATTCAACATTGTATTTCATAATAAGTTAAAAGTTAAATTCTCACATTACCAAATGAGACTCTAACCCATAGCCATTCCCGTGGTGGGTATATGAACTCTATTTATCTCATGATATGTTAAAAATGTTCAGGGGTCAAGAAATATTCCAAATGTTAGGGTTTGTGGTCACTCCAACGCCATTTGGTGTGTGTGTGTGTGTGTATATATATATGAACATTTTATGAATCAAAGGCTGGACACATGAAAAAAGGGAAGCATGCCTTAATAATAGAGAAGGGGAC
>QLOD02084595.1:2630-18191 GCA_003260245.2 Sideroxylon spinosum | reverse complement strand
AAAAAGAGAGCAATATAACACTTGCAATAGTAGAAAAAAAATTTACACCCCATTGTTCATGGTCATGCATAAAAAAGAGGCCTATATATCAGGGAGCCAATTGAAGAAGAATGATGTTGGAATAGAACAAGAAAATAGAGGAAGCAGTAGGTCAGAAGAAAATGAGAAAGATATAATTTAATCTTATATATAATAGAAGATAGCTCAACTGGCAAACCAGAAAGGCTAGGCAATGTACAGGGACAACTCTGACTCGAACAACTTTTCCTCTTGGGGTTCAAAAATGAATAGATAGTGGGTTAAAGAATATATAGGGGATGAGACAGATACATCTAAAAAGGGTTAATGTGGAATAATAATGCCATCAAATTTATGATTATAAAAATTTACTTTTTAATGTGATGCAAGCGAGCATGGATGATGATGGAAAATAATAGGATATATACGAGACATGTGACAGAAGAAACAAATTTGCTTACCAATGATTCAAGGTATTATACATGTAAGAGGCTTCGTATTTAAGAACCAACTGAAAAGAATGGTGCAGGAGTGGAAGAATAGAAATACGAATGCATTGGGATAGAAGAAGAAATGAGAGAGACAACATAATGATGATTATTCAAAAATCTAATTCAACTAGGAAAGAGAAAGATGAAGCTGGAGACGGATAACCCAGACTCGAACAACTCTTTCTTCTAGTGAATAAAAAGGAATAAACACTTGGTCAAAGAAGCAAAAAGGGATGAGTAAGAAAGATCTAAAAAGGTTAATACAAGAAGACAGCATCAACAAGTTCATGGTAATAAAAATTTAATTTTTAATGGGGTGCAAGTGAGTATGAAAGGTGATTACTAAATGGGAGGAATACAATGCAAAAGATAGAAAAAAAAATTGCATGCTAATATTCAAAGTGTTGGATGACTAAGAAATATCGTTATCAGCGAGCCAAGTAAAGAGCGATTAGTACAAGAATAAATCAAGAGAATGGATGAGTCGATGGGTTAGGAAAAACAAAAAGAGAAAAATGCGATGATCCCGACTATAAAAGAAGACAGTGCAAATAGCAATGGAAAAATAAAAGTAATAGAAATGGACAGCTCAAACTTTGACAACCCTTTCCCTTAGGGTTATAAAAAAAACAATGGGAGGGTTAAAAAGGATAAGGTGGTTATGTAAAAACATCTAAAAGAGTTAACATTGGAAGACATTAGCAACAATTTAATGGTGACAATGATTTAGTTTTAATGGGGTACAAGTAAGCATGGAAGGTCATGATAGAAAACATGGAATATAACTGAATTGAACTAACTTATTGATTGATAAGAAAGAAATGAAAGAGGAAAACGGAAACAAATGAGTTTTAGTCCGGAGCAATTAATTTGGTTTCATAACAATTGCAGTTGAGATAGAAGAACAAAATTTGCTTCCTAAAGTTCAAGGTTTTGCACAAGTGAGAGACCTAAGTTTTTCGAGAACAAACTGAAGGCCAATGAGCATGAATAGAACAGAAGAATGAAGGAGGTGGTCGGTTGAAAGAAAAAGAGAAAGAAACATTACAATGCTAATTATGGTAAAAGATAATTCAACGGCAAAAGATAATGTAAACTAGCAAAGGGGAACAGCTTAGACTCATACAACCCCTTCACTTAGAGTTCTGAAAGAAGAAAAAATGGATGAGGTAGAGGCATCTAAATGGGTTAATGTAGGAAGCTAGGGGCACAAGTTCTGGGTGATAATAATTTATTCTTTTCATAAGATGCAATTAACCATGGATGGTGATGACAAAACGAGAGCAATATAACACCCGCGAAGGAAGAAAAAAATTCGTTCCCCAAAGTTCAAGTTCATGCATAGGAAAGAGGCCTAATTATCAGGAAGCCAATTGAAGAAGAATGATGTGAGAATAGAACAAGAAAATAGTGGAAGCAGTAGGTCAGAAGAAAAAGAGAAAGATAGACTATAATCCTAATTATAACAGAAGATAGATCAACTGGCAAACGGAAAGGTTAACCAATGCAGACGAATAGGTTAGACTCGAACAACTTTTCCTCTTGGGATTCATAAAGTAATAGGCAATTGGTCAAAGAATGTATAAAGGGGATGAGACGGATACACCTAAAAGGGTTAATGTGGAATGACTGTGGCATCAAGTTCAGGGTAATAAAAAAGAATTCAAGTAGTGCAAGTAAACAAGGACGATGATGATAAAAAATAGTGAATAGAAGACATGAGATAGAAAAGAAAAATTTACCTACTAACAATTCAAGGTATTGCACAAGTAAGAGTCTTTGGTATTAAGGAAGCAACTAAAAAAATAAATAAATAAATAAAGGTGTAGGAGCAAAAAAAGAGAAATGTGAATGCACTGGGTTAGAAGAAGAAAAGAGAGAGATAACATAATGATGGTTATTCAAAAATCTAATTCAACTGGGAAAGGGAAAGGAGAAGCAATGGAGACGGATAACCCTAACTTGAACAGCTCTTTCTTCTGGAGAATAAAAATGAATAAACACTTTGTCAACGAAAAAGAAAGAGATGAGGCAAAAAGATCTAAAAAGGTTAATATAGGAAGCGACAGCAAGTTCATTGCAAGAAAATTTTATTTTTTTAATAGGGTGGAAGTAAGTATGGAAGGTGATTACTAAATGGGAGGAATATAACGTAAAAGATAGAAAAAAAGGATTTGCATGCGAATATTCAAAGTCTTGAATGACTAAGAAGTGTAATTCTCTGCGGGCCAACTAAATAGAGATTAGTACAAGAATAAAACGAGAGAATAGTGGAGACGGTGGGTTAGAAAAAAAAATTGAGAAAAATACTATGATCTTAATTATGATAGAAGATAGCTCAACTAACAATGGAAAGATAAAGCAATAGGATTGGACAACTCAAACATCAAAAACCCTATCCCTTAGGGTTATAAAAGGAACAATGGGCAGGTTAAAAAAGATAAGGTGGTCACGTAAAAACATCTAAAAGGGTTAATGTCGGATGATAGCGGTAACAAGTTAATGGTGAAAATGATTTAGTTTTTATAGGGGAACAAGTATGCATGGAAGATGACAATAAAAATCACGGAATATAACTGAAGTGAACTAACTTATTGTTTTGTAAGTAAGTAAATAAAAGTGAAAAATGAAAACAAATGAATTTTATTCAATAGTAGCTAATTTGGTTTCATAACAATATCACTTGTGATAGATGAACAAAATTTGCTTCTCAATATTCAAGGTATTGCACAAGTAAAAGGCCTTGCTTATCCGAGAATGAATTGAAGACCAATGGGCAAGAGTAGAATAAGAGAGAGAAAGAGGTGATGAATTAAAAGAAGAAGAGTGAGAAACACTACAATGCTTCTTGTGATAAAAGATTGCTCAACTGGCAAAAGTGAAGGTAAACTAATAGAGGGGAAGAGCTCAGGCTCATACAACTCTTTCAATTAGGGTTTAAAAAAAAGGTGGATTAAAGGAAAGAAAAAAGATAAGGCAGATGCATCTAAACAGGTTAATGTAGGAAGATAGGTGTAGCTAGTTCTTGGTGATAAAATTGTTTTTTCAATAAGGTGCAATTAATCATGGATCGTGATGACAAAACAAGAGCAATATAACACCCGCAAAAGAAGAAAAAAAGTTTTTTCCCCAAACGTCAAGGTCATGCATAGGAAAGAGGCCTAATTATCGGGGAGCCAATTGAAGAAAAATAGTGTGGAATAGAACAAGAAAATAGAGGAAATGGTAGGTCAGAAGAAAAAGAAATAGATATACTATAATCCTAATGACAGCAGAAGATAGCTTAATTGGCAAACCCAAAGGTTAGGCATTATAGATGGACAACTCAGAGTCAAACAACTCTTTCTCTTGGGGTTCAGAATGGAACAGACAGTGGGTTACAGAGCATGAGGGGATGAGACAGATCCATCAAAAAAGGTTAATGTTAAATAACAGTGGCTTCTCATAAAGTTTATTTTTCAAACTAGTGCAAGTGAGCATGGACGATGATGATAAAAAATAAAGAATATGAGACATGAGATAGAAGAATAAAATTTCTTGCTAGGGACTTAAAGAGTTCCGCAAGTAAGAGGCCTTGGAACCAACTGAGTTGGAATGATGGCGGAGTAAAAGAAGAGAAACACAAATGAACTAGGTTAGAAGAAAAAAAGAGAAAGAAACTACGATGATGATTATTCAAATATCTAATTCAACTAGGAAAGAGAAAGATAAAGTAACGGAGGTGGATAACCAAGACTCGAACAGCTCTTTCTTCTATTGAATAAAAAGGGATAAACACTTAGTTAATGAAGAAAAATGGGATCAAGCCAAAAAGATATTAAAATGTTAACATGGGACAATAGCGGCAGCAAGCTCATTTTGACAAAAATTAATTTTTTGACGGGGTGTGAGTGAGTATGGAAGGTGATGATAAAATGGGAGGAATATAACACAAGAGATAGAACAAAAATATTTGCTTGCCAATATTCAAAGTGCTGAATGAGTAAGAAGTATAACTATTAGCGAGCCAATTAGAGAGAGATTAGTACAAAAATAAAACAAGAGAATGGAAGAGGTAGTGGGTTAGAGAAAAAACAGAGAAAAATATTATGATCTCGAACAAGGTAGAAGATAGATCATCTAGAAATGGGAAAGGTAAAACAATGGATATGGATAGCCCAAACTTGGACACCCCATTTTCTTGGGGTTATGAAGGAAATAGAGAGCGGGTTTAAAACGATAAGAGGGTGAGACAAAAATATCTAAAACTGTTAATGTGGGAAGATAGTGGCAACAAGTTAATGGTGACAACGATTTAGTTTCTAAAGGGGTACAAGTAAGCAAGGAATATGATGATGAAAAGCATAAAATATAACTGAAGTGAACTAACTTATTGTTTGATAAGAAAATAAAAGAGGAAAATGAAAACAAATGAGCTTTATTTGAGAGTAGATAATTTGGTTTCATAACTATAACACTTGAGATAGAAGAACAAAATTTGTATACCAATGTTCAAGGTATTGCAAAAGTAAGAGGCCTTGCTTATCCGGAAACCAATTCAAGACCAGTGGCAAGAATAGAACAACACTCGTCATGGAAACTGATAACTTAACTGGAAAAAGTGAAGGGAAACTAACAGAGGGGAATAACTCAGACTCATACAACTCATACACTTGGGGTTCTAAAAAAAATACATGAGATTAAAGAAGAGAAAAGAAATTAGGTAGATGCATCTAAAACGATTGATATAGGAAGATAAGGGTAGCGAGTTCCTAGTGATAAAAATTTATTTTTCTAATAGGGTGGAATTAAGTATGGATGGTGGTGAGAAAAAGAGAGCAATATTACATGTGGGTTATGCACTGTTCAAGGTCATGCATTAGAAAGAGGCCTAATTATCAGGGAGCCAATTGAAGAAGAATGGTATGGGAATAAAATAAGAAAATAGAGGAAGCGGTAGATCAGAAGAATAAGAGAAAGATATACTATAACCCTAACTATAATAGAAGATAGCTCAACTGGCAAACGAAAAGGTTAGGTAATGTAGGCAGACCGCTCAGACTCAAACAACTTTTCCTCTTAGGTTCAAAAAGAAACAGACAGTGGTTAAGAATAAAAAGGGGATGAAACAGACACATCTTAAAGGGTTAATGTAGACTAATAGTGGCATCAAGATGCAAACAAGCATGAACAGTGATGATAAAAAATAGGGAATAGAAGACATGAGACAGAAGAACAAAATTTGCTTGCCAACTATTCAAGGTGTTGCACAAGTAAGAGGCTTAGTATTAAGGAACCAATACAAAAAGAATGGTGTAGGAGCAGAAGAAGAGAAATACGAATGCGCTGGGTTAGAAGAAGAAAAGAGAGAGATACAATGTTAATGATCATTCAAAAATCTAATTCAACTGGGAAAGGAAATGATAAAGCAACAAAGATGAATAACCCAAACTCGAACAGCTCTCTATTCTGGTGACTAAATAGGAATAAACACTAGGGAAATGAAAAAAAAAGGGATGAGGCAAAAAAGATCCAGAAAGGTTAATATGGGAAGACAGCGGCAGCAAATTCATGGTAATAAAAATTTACTTTTTAATGGGGTGCAAGTAAGTATGGAAGGTGATGATAAACGGGGGGAATATAACATAGGAGATAGAAGAAAAGAATTTGCAAGCCAATACTCTAACTGTTGAACAAGTAAGAGGTATAGTTATCAAGGAGCCAACTAAAGAGAGATTAGTACAAGAATAAAACAAGAGAATGGATGAGGCAGTGGGTTAGGTAAAAAAACAGAGAAAAATATTACGATCTTGATTATGATAGAAAATAGCTAAACTAGACGTGGGAAAGGTAAAACAATGGAGATGGATAGCTCAAACTTGGATAACACTCGAGATAAAAGAACAAAATTTGCTAGCAAATATTCAAGGTATTGCACCAATAAGAGGCCTTGGTTATCCGAGAACAAACTAAAGACTAATGGGTAAGAATAAAATAAGAGAGAGAAGGAGACGGTGGGTTAAAAGAAGAAGAGAGAGAAACACTACGATGGTGGTTATGGTAAAAGATAGCTCAACTAGCAAAAAGAAAGGTAAACTAATAGAGAAGAACAGCTCTGACTCATACAACTCCTTCACTTGTGTTCTAAAAAAATAATAGATTAAAGAAGAGAAATAGGATAAGGCAGGTGCATCTAAACGGTTAATATATGAAGGTAGGGGTAATAAAATCCTGGGGATAAAAATTTATTTTTTTAATCAGGTGTTATTAGGCAAGGATTGCGATGACAAGAAGAGAGCAATAACACATACGAAAGAACAAAAAAAATCACTCCCAAATGTTCAAGGTCATGCATAGGAAAGAGGCCTAATTATCACAAAGCCAATTGAAAAAAAATGGTATGTGAATAGAACAAAGAAAATAGAAGAAGTGGTAGCTCAAAAGAAAAAGAGAGGTATACTACAATCCTAATTATAGTAGAAGATAGCTCAACTAGCAAACGCATGGGTTAGGCAATGTCGACAAACAGTTAGACTCGAACAATTGTTCTTCTAGGGGTTTAAAGGAATAGAAAGTGATTAAATAATATAGAGGGGATGAGATAGATACATCTAAAAGAGTTAATGTGGAATAACAGTGGCGCTAAGTTCAGGGTCATAAAAATTTATTTTTTAATCTAGTGCAAGTGAACCTGGACGAGGATGATAAAAAATAAGAAATACCACACATGAGATAGAAGAACAAAATTTGCTTACTTATGACTCAAGATGTTACATAAGTAAGAGGCCTTGGTATTAGAGAACCAATTGAAAAAGAATGATGCCAGAGCAAAAGAAGAGAAATACGAATGCATAGGCTTAGAAGAAAAAAAAGACAAAAATACTATGACGATGATTACACAAAAATCTAATTCAACTTGTAAAGAGAAAGATAAAGTAATGGAGATGGATAACCCAGACTCAAATAGCACTTTCTTCTAATGATAAGAAGGAATAAACACTTGGTTAAAGAATAAAAAAAGGGATGAGGCAAAAAAGATCTAAAAAGATTAATGTGGCAAGACAGTGGATGCAAGTTCATGGTAATAAAAATTTATTTTTTAATAAGGTGCAAGTGAGTATGGAAGGTGATGATAAAATGGGAGAAATATAACACAGAAGATAAAAGAAAAAAGTTTTCATGCTAATATTCAAAGTGTTGATCAAGTAAGAAGTATAGCTACCAACAAGCCAACTAAAGGGAGATTAGTACAAGAATAAAACAAGAGAATGAAGAAGGCAGTGGGTCAAAAAAAAAAAATCAGAAAAAAATACTACGATCCTGATTATGATAGAAGATAGCTTAACTAGAAATGGGAAAGATAAAACAATGGAGATGGATAGCACAAACTTGGACAACTCTTTCTCTTGGGTTTGTAAAAGAAACGGAGAGCGGTTTAAAAAAGATAAGTGGGTGAGGTAGAAACATGTAAAACGGTTAATGTGGGAAGACAATGGTAACAATTTAATGGTGACTGATTTAGTTTTCAAAGGGGTACAAGTAAGCATGGAAGGTGATGACAAAAAGTATGAAATGTAACTGAAGTGAACTAACTTACTGATTTCTAAGTAAGAAAATAAAAGAGAAAAATGAAAATAAATGAGTTTTATTCAAGAGCAGCTAATTTGGTTTCATAACAACAACATTTGAGATAGAAGAACAAAACTTGATTGCCATTGTTTAAGGTATTGCACAAGCAAGAGACCTTGGTTATCTAGGAACGAACCAAAGACCATGGGCAAGAATAGAACAAAAGAGAGAAGGAAGTGGTGGGTTAAACGAAAAAAGAGAAAAAAAAAATATTATGATGGTGGTTATAGTAAAAGATTACTCAACTCGCAAAAGAGAATGTAAACTAACGGAGGGGAACAACTCAGACTTATTCAACTCCTTCACTTGGGTTTCTTAAAGAAAAAAAGCAGTAGATTAAAGAAGAGAAAAGGGATGCAGCAGAAAGATCCTGGTGATAGAAATTTATTTTTTTAAATAGAGTGCAACTAAGCATTGATGGTGATAACAAAAAGATAGCAATATAACAAATGCGGAGAAGAAAAACAAATTTGCTACCAAATGTTCAAGGTCATGCATAGAAAGGAGGCCTAATTATCAGGCAGCCAATTGAAGAAGAATGATGTGGGAAAAGAATAAGAAAATAGAAGAAGTGGTCGGTCAAGAGAAAAAGAGAGGGATATATAATAATCCTACCTATAGTAGAAGATAGCATAACTGGCAAAAGCAAAGGTTAGGCAATGTAGATGGATAGCTCAGACCCGAATGACTCTTCCTCTTAGAGTTAAAAAACGAATAGACAATGGTTGAAGGTCATAAAAGGGATGAGACAGATACATCTGAAAGGGTTAATGTGGAACAATAGTGGTGTTAAGTTCATGGTCATAAAAAATTATTATCTAATCTAGTGCAAGTGAGCACAGACGGCGATGATAAAAAATAAAGAATGCAAGGCATGAGATAAAAGAACAAATTTGTTTGCCAAAAATCTAAAGTGTTGCACGAGTATAAACACTTAGTCAAAGCTAAAAAAAAAGATGAGACAAAAAAGATCTGAAAAGGTTAATATAGAGAGACACCGGCAACAAGTTCTTGGTAATAAAAATTTATTTTTTAATGGGGTGTAAGTGAGCATGGAAGATAATTATAAAATGTAAGGAATATAGCACAGGAGATAAAAGAAAAAAATTTGCATCCCAATATTCAAAGTGTTGAACAAGAAAAAAGTATAGTTATCAGTGAGCCAACTAAAGAGAGATTAATACAAGAATAAAACAAGAGAATGAAAGAGGCAGTGGGTTAGAAAATAAAACAGAGAAAAATACTATGATCCCGATATGGATAGAAGATAGCTCAACTAGAAATGAGAAAGATAAAACAATGGAGATGGACAGCACAAACTTGGACAGCTCTTTCTCTTAGGGTTATAAAAGAAATGGAGAGCGGGTTAAAAAAGATAAGTGGGTGAGGTAGAAACATCTAAAAAGTTAATGTGGGAAGACAATGGCAACAAGTTAATGGTGACAATGATTTAGTTTTTGAATGGGTATAAGTAAGCATCGAAGATCTTGATACAAAGTACGGAATATAACTAAAGTGAACTAACTTATTCATTGATAAGTAAGAAAATAAAAGAGAAAAATGAAAACAAATGCCTTTTATTCGAGAGTAGCTCATTTGGTTTCATAACAATAACACTTGAGATAGAAGAACAAAATTTGTTTGCCAATGTTCAATGTATTTTACAAGTAAGAGGCCTTGGTTATCCGGGAACGAACTGAAGACCAGTGGACAAGAATAAAACAAGAGAGAAAGAGGCGGTGGGTTGAAAAATGAAGAGAGAGAAACACTACAATGCAGGTTATGGGAAAAGATAGCTCAACTGGCAAATGGGAAGGTAAACTATTAGAGGATAAAAAACTAGACTCATACAACTCCTTCAATTGGGTTTCTAAAAAAGAAAAATAGTATATTAAAGAAGAGAAAATGGATGAGGCAGATGTATCTAAAACGGTTAATGTAGGAAAATAGAGGCAGTAAGATCCTGGTGATAAAAAATTATTTTTTCAATAGGATGCAATTAATCGTGGATGGTGATGTCAAAAAGAGAGCAATATAACACATGCGATAAAAGAAAAAAATTTGCTCCCAAATGTTCAAGATGATGCATAGGAAAGAGGCCTAATGATCAGGGAGACAATTGAAGAAGAATGGTGTGGAATAGAATAAGAAAAAAAAAAGAAGTGGTAGGCTAGAGGAAACCGAGAGTGATATACTATAATCCTAATTATAGTAGAAGATAGCTCAACTAGAAAACGCAAAGATTAGGCAATGTAGATGGATAGCTCAGACTCGAACAACTCTTTCTCTTAAGGTTTAAAAAAGAACAGACTGTGGTTAAAGAATATAAAGCAGATAAGATAGATACATTTGAAAGGGTTAATGCGTAACAAAGGTGGCGTTAAATTCATGGCAATAAGAATTTATTTTCTAATATAGTGCAAGTGAGCATGGATGGCGATGATAAAAATAAGGAATACAAGACATGATATAGAAGAACAAAATTTGCTTGCCAATGATTCAAGGTCTTGCACAAGTAAGAGGCTTTGGTATTAAGGAACCAACTGAAATAGAACGGTACATGAGCAGATGAAGAGAAATGCGAATGCACTGGGTTAGAAGAAGAAAGGAGAGAGATACTATGACAATGATGATTCAAAATTCTAATTCAACTAGGAAAAGGAAAGTTAAAGCAACGAAGATGGATAACCCAGACTCGAATAGCTCAATCTTTTGGTTAGTAAAAATAAATAAACACCTGGTCAAAGAAAAAAAAAATAGGATAGGGCAAAATGATCTAAAAAGGTTAATATGAGAAGACAGTGGTAGTAAGGTCATGGTCATAAAAATATGTTTTTTTAATGAGGTGCAAGTGAGTATGGAATGTGATGATAAAATGGGTGCAATATAACACAGGAAATCGAAGAAAAAAATTTGCATACAAATATTCAACGTGTTAAACAAGTAAGTGGTATAACTATCAGTGAGCCAACTAAAGAGAGATTAGTATAAAAATAAAACAAAAGAATGGGGGAGGTGTTGGGTTAGAAAAAGAAAAAATAGAGTAAAATACTATGATCCCGATTATAGTAGAAGATAGTTCAACTAACAATGGAATGATAAAGCAATCGAAATAGACAGCTCAAACTTTGAAAACCCTTTCCCTGAAGGTTATAAGAAGAACAGTGAGCGGGTTAAAAAAGATAAGGTGGTGATGCAAAAACATCTAAACAGGTTAATGTAGGATGACAATGGCAACAAGTTAAATGCGACAATGACTTAGTTTTTAAATGGGTACAAGTAAGCATGAAAGGTCAAAATAAAAAGCATGGAATTTAACTGAAGTGAGCTAACTTATTGTTTGGTAAGTAAGAAAACAAAAGTGAAAAATGAAAAAAAATGAGTTTTATTCGGAAGTAGCTAATTCGGTTTCGTAACAATATCACTTGAGATAGAAGAACAAAATTTGCTTCTCAATGTTCAAGGTATTGCATAAGTAAAAGGCCTTGCTTATCTGAGATTTAACTAAAGACCAATGGGCAAGAGTAGAACAAGAGAGAGAAGGAGGCAGTGGGTTAAAATAAGAGGAGAGAGAAACACTACAATGCTGGTGAT
Organism: Sideroxylon spinosum; assembly: GCA_003260245.2. NCBI lineage: Eukaryota > Viridiplantae > Streptophyta > Magnoliopsida > Ericales > Sapotaceae > Sideroxylon > Sideroxylon spinosum. The sequence goes on along the minus strand of QLOD02084595.1, from coordinate 6,480 downwards.
GGTAAAAGATTGCTCAACTGGCAAAAGTGAAGGTAAACTAACAGAAGGGAACAGCTTAGACTCATACAACTCTCACTTAGGGTTTAAAAAAAACAGATTAAAGAAGAGAAAAATGATGAGTCAGATGCGTCTAAACGAATTAATGTAGGAAGATAGGTGCAGCAAGTTCTTGGAGATAAAAATAATTTTTTTAATAAAGTGTAATTAAATATGGATGGCGATGACAAAACGAGAGTAATATAACACCCGCAAAGGAAGAAAAAGGTTTTCTCCCCAAAGTTCAAGGTCATGCATAGGAAAGGGGTCTAATTATCGGGGAGCCAATCGAAGAGAAATAGTACGGGAATAGAACAAGAAAATAGAGGAAATGGTAGGTCAGAAGAAAAAAAGAGAGATATACTATAATCCTAGTTATAGTAGAAGATAGTTCAACTAGCAAACGCAAAGGTTAGGCATTAAAGATAGACTGCTAAAACTCGAACAACACTTCCTCCTGGGGTTCAGAATGGAATGAACAGTGGGTTATAGAGAATGAGGGGATGAGATAGATACATCGAAAATGGTTAATGTGGAATAACAGGGGCATCAAGTTCATGGTTATAAGAATTTATTTTTTAAACTAGTGCAAGTGAGCATGGATGGTGAAGATAAAAAATAGGGAATATGAGATTAGTACAAGAATAAAATAAGAGAATGAATGAGGCAGTGGGTTAGAAAAAGAAAGTAGAAAAAAATTCTATAATCCTGATTATGGCGGAAGATAGCTCAACTAGAAATGGGAAAGGTAAAACAATGGAGATGGACTACTCAAACTTAGATAACCATTTCTCTTGGGATTATGAAAGCAATAGAGAGTCGTTTAAAAAAGATAAGAAGGTGAGTTAGAAACATTTAAAATGGTTACTGTGGAAAGACAATGGGTACAAGTTACTGGAAATAATGATTTCGTTTTTAAAGGGATACAAGCATAGAAGATCTTGATAAAAATTATGGAATATAACTAAAGTAAACTAACTTACTGATTGATAAGTAAGAAAATAAAAGAGAAAAATGAAAACAAATGCATTTTATTCGAGAGCAACTAATTTAGTTTCATAACATTAACACTTAAGAGAGAAGAACAAAATTTATTTGCCAATGTTCAAGGTATTTTACAAGTAAGAGGGCTTGGTTATCTAGGAACGAACTGAAGACCAGTGGACAAGAATAAAACAAAACAGAAAGAGGTGGTGGGTTAAAAGAAGAAAAGAGAGAAACACTACAATGCGGGTTACGGTAAAAGATAGCTCAACTGGCAAAAGGAAAAGTAAACTAACAGAGGAGAACGGCTCAAACTCATACAACTACTTTATTTAGGTTTCTAAAAAGAAGAAAATAGTACATTAAAGAAGTGAAAAGAGATAAGGCAGATGCATCTAAAACGGTTAATGTAGGAAGAGAAGGGCAGTAAGATCCTAGTGATAAAAATTTATTTTTTTAATAGGGCACAATTAAGCATGGATGGTGATGACAAAAAGAGAGCAATATAACACAAGTAGAAAAAGAAAATAATTTGCTCCCAAACGTTAAAGGTCTTGTATAGTAAAGAGGCCTAATAATTAGGGAGCCAATTGAAGAAGAATGGTGTGGAATAGAAACAAAAATAGAGGAAGGGGTAGGTCAGAAGAAAATGAGACTGATATAGTATAATCCTAACTATAATAGAAGGTAGCTCAACTGGCAAACGCAAAGGTTAGGCAATGTAAACGGACGACTCGAACTCGAATAACTCTTTCTCTTAGGGTTTAAAAGGAACAGACAGTGGTTAAAGAATATAAATGGGATAAGACAGATACATCTAAAAAGGTTAATGTGGAATAAAATTGGCGTTAAGTTCATGGAAATAAAAATTTATTTTCTAATCTAGTGCAAGTGAGCATGGACGGTGATGATAAAAAGTAAGGAATACAAGACATGAGATAGAAGAACAAAATTTTCTTGCCAATGGTTCAAGGTGTTCCACGAGTAAGAGGCTTTGGTATTAAGGAACCAACTGAAATAGAATGGTACATGAGTAGAAGAAGAGAAATGAGAATATGCTGGGTTAGAAGAAGAAATGAGAGAGATACTATGACAATGATGATTCAAATTTCTGATTCAACTTGGAAAAGGAAAGATAAAGCAATAGAGATGGATAACCTAGACTCGAACAGCTCTTTCTTTTGGTGAATAAAAAAGAATAAACACTTGGTCAAAAAAGAAAAAAAGGATGAGGTAAAAAGATCTAAAAAGGTTAATAAGGGAAGATAGCGGCAGCAAGTTCATGGTAATAAAAATTTATTTTTTAATGAGGCGCAAGTGAGTATGGATTGTGATGATAAAATGCAAGCAATATAACACAGGAGATTGAAGAAAAAAATTTGCATACCAATATTCAAAGTGTTAAACAAGTAAGAGGTATAATTATCAGTGAGCGAACTAAAGAGAGATTAGTACAAGAATAAAACAAGAGAATGGAGGAGGTGCTGGACTAGAGAAAAAAAGGAGTAAAATATTATGATCCTGATTATAGTAAAATATACCTCAACTACCAATGGAACGCTAAAGCAATCGAAACGGACGACTCAAATTTTGATAACCCTTTCCCTTAAGGTTATAGAAGATATAATGGGCGAGTAGGCGGTGAGGCAAAACATCTAAAAGGTTAATGTAGGATGACAGCAGCAACAAGTTAATGGTGACAATGATTTAGTTTTTAAAGGGTCACAAGTAAGCATGGAAGGTGATGATAAAAAGAATGGAGTATAACTAAAATGAAATAACTTATTGTGTGGTAAGTAAGAAATAAAAGTTAAAAATGAAAACAAATGTGTTTTATTCAGGAGTAGCTAATTTGGTTTCATAACAATATCACTTGAGATAGAAAAACAAAATTTTCTTCTCAATGTTCATGGTATTGCACAAGTAAGAGGCCTTGTTTATCCGAGAATGAACTAAAGACCAATGGGCAAGAATAAAATAAGAGAAAGAAGAAGGCAGTGGATTAAAAGAAAAAGAGAGAGAAACACTACAATGATGGTTATGGTAAAAGATTGCTCAACTGGCAAAAGTGAATGTAAACTAACAGAGGGGTACAGCTCAGACTCATACAACTCTTTAACTTGGGGAAAAAAAAAAAACAGATTAATGAAGAGAAAAAGGGTGAAGCATATGTATCTAAACGGGTTAATGTAGGAAGATAGGTGCAACAAGTTATTGGTGATAAAAATTTATTTTCTCAATAAGGTGGAACTAAACATGGATGGTGATGACAAAACGAGAGCAATATAAAACCCGAAAAAGAAGAAATAAGTTTTCTCCCCAAAGTTTAAGGTCATCATAGGAAAGAGGCCTAATTACCGGGGAGCCAATCAAAGAAAAATAGTGTGGGTAAAAAACAAGAAAATAGAAGGAAATGGTATGCCAGAAGAAAAAGCGAAAGATATACTCTAATCCTAATTATAGTAGAAGATAGCTCAACTGGTAAATGCAAAGGTTAGGCATTATAGATGGACTACTCAAACTCGAGCAACCCATCCTCTTGGGGTTCAGAATGGAACAAATTATGGATTACAAAGCATGAGGGAATGAGACAAATACATCAAAAAAGGTTAATGTGGAATAACAGTGGCGTCAAGTTCATGGTCATAAAAATTTATATTTTAAACTAGTACAAGTGAGCATGGACGGTGATGGTAAAAAATTGGGAATATGAGACATGAGATAGAAGAACAAAATATTTTGCAACCTATTAAAGGTGTTTTGAAGTAAGAGGCCTTGGGATAAAGGAACCAACTGAAAAGGAATGGTGGTGGAGTAGAAGAATAGAAAC
>QLOD02084331.1:0-23849 GCA_003260245.2 Sideroxylon spinosum | reverse complement strand
GGTAAAATCTCGCCAAACTGGGGAAAGCACCCACAATTGGTAACCTTAAGGATCGCAGGGAACAACATCACGGGTAGAATACCACCAGAGTTAGCAGATTCAACTCAGCTTCTTTGGCTTGATCTTTCTTCGAATCATTTGAGAGGGAAGATCCCAAAGGAATTCGGAAAGCTGACTTCTCTGCTTGATCTCTTGCTGAATGACAACCAACTTTCTGGCGGTATACCTCCGGAACTCGGATTGCTGACTGAACTGGAGCAACTTGAGCTGTCCCAAAATAGATTAAGAGGGTCCATAGCAGCCGGGAATCTGGAAAACTGCATGCAACTGCATTACTTGGATCTGAGCCACAACAATTTCAGCCAAAAATTCCCAGCTCGGTTGGGCAAGTTATCTCACCTGTCTGCTATGAATCTCTGTCATAATTCACTCTCAGGTAAGATACCACCACAAATCAAAAGTTTCCAGAGTTTGGAGTGGTTGGATCTCTCCCATAATAATCTCTCTGGCTTCATTCCAAAGGATTTTGAAGATATGCCTTGGTTAAGGCACATCGATGTGTCCTATAATGAGTTGCAGGGTCCCATTCCCATCAGCGAAGCCTTTATGAATGCTTCCATAGATGCATTGAAAGGGAACAAAGGCCTGTGTGGAAATGTCACAGGATTGCAGCCTTGCAAAAATGGTTTTCGAGTGAAACCATACATTCCATGAAAGAGCTTGAGCCGCCAGGCACTTGTTCTTGTAATCGTGCTCCCTCTTGGTGGAGCGCTTGTACTTGTAGGTGCATTCACCGGCCTTCTTATCATGTTCATGTTGGAATTTTCTTGAATCGAGATTCCAATTATTATTGTTTTTTTTTTTAAATAAAACGGGATGAACTGGTATTATTACGAGATATTGAGAATGGATTGTTTTGGTGATCATTTTATGGGTTCATGCACACTTATTCTAAAGTAATTGTGGTCAATGCTCTCTTTATGGGAGGGTCCATTGGACTATGTATTTATATGTGTGTTGCCTAGATCCCCTCTCCACTCTAGGGGTTTTCAGATTACTTGACCCATAGATAGCCGTGATCTTGTTCCTAGAGAAAAAGGGGAAGACCTAACCCTAGCGGCCATTCTTCACCATCTCAAGAGATTTTTTTTACAATCAAAATAGTTCAAACATGTAAGCTTTTGTATAATAGTTCTATAAAATAAATATTTTAGATTGATGTTCTCAATTTACATTCACGTTATTTTATTTCTAACATTTGGTATCTGAGCATATGGATGTGAGTTTAGGACTCTTAAATTTGTTATGTGAAAGTAGTTTATACCTAGAGTTTATATTGGATCCGTTATTGATTGTTAGAAATTAAACAGAAATTAAAAATAAAAATTATTTAAACCCTGAGTTATTTAATTTATTCTTTTGATTGATATATATGATAATTTTTTTTGGGTGTTTTCTGTATCAAAATTTCGGCACCAAAATTAAAGTTTGGATATGCGGGAATTGGAAGTTTTTCTGGAACTGGAAACCTCTTTTCGGTTTATCACGGAACTTTTCCGGAACTGGAACGTTTCGGTTTATCACGTGTGGTTGGTTTACATGTTTGCTATCAAACATGATTTTAGTGCACGGTTTTGAAATTATATATATATATATATATATATGTGAAGTTTACATGTTTGCTGCCAAACATGTATGTCAATAGATAAATAAATAAATAAATTGATTGTATTCATAGACTTTTTTCGGCACATTTTTTTATTTATAATTTGCACTAAGATTATAAAATTTTAAAAGTTTATTTTTGTTTTGCCAAATGGAGTTATAAAACAAAATTCTTTGTTTATTCAAATAGCTTAAACAATCTCTCTAATTTTATTTCTAAAAATTTATAACATTAAATCCTAAGTTGTTAAGCAGAATTAAAAAGACCAATTTAGATTTTCCAATTTATACCCATTTAATTTGAGACTGGGACAACCATAAATATATTTGTGATCATGAAAGCTACTTTTGACACGTACCAATTTTGTTTGGGATCACGTGCATACATTATATTTTAAGTATACATACTCTTGATTTGGGCAATTTACATTATTAATTAATACCGATGTTGAAAATTTGGGTTGATATGGTTGTTTACGGCTTAAGCGGTACACTCATTGAGTTTTAAGCTTTCTTTTTTTGCTATGGTATTTTTTTTTTATATTATTGCATACAATTACCTGCCCAAAGGGGGGTCATTGTATGTTTTAATGCGGTGAGATAATATGAAGCATTTAGTTAGAAAACACTTTAGTCTAAAAGATTAGTCTGCCCAAAAGAGGCTGCTTTTAAAAACTTGGGTGTTTTCATTTGGTAGCTTCATGGATGGAGGTCCTTTGGCATGTTGCACTCTCTGCCCCAAGGGGAGACTGTAATAATGCACTTGGATTCTATCAAATAATGCTTATATTGTTCAAAGCATATTTATTCTATATTTATTGCCCAATTTATGATTTAATTAACATTCGGTTATTCAAACAGTCTCTTTTACAGTTAATAGCAGTTATACCACTATGGAGCTCTTGACTGATTCTAATTATAAAAAGTGGAAGCAAGATATTGAGTTTGCTTTGATTATAGTTGACATTGATTTAGCACTGAGAGAAAATGAACCACCTAAGCCTACCACTACCAGTACTGCTGATGAGAAGGAGTATTATGCCAAGTGGGATAGATCAAATCGTTTGAGTCTCATTACTTTTAAAAGATCCATATCTGAACACCTTATGAGTGGCCTGCCTGAGATTAGCAATACCAAGTAGTTCTTTGATGCTGTGGGAGCTAGATACCATGTATCCAGTAAGGCTGAGGCTGGATCTCTGATGAGTGAGCTAACGAATATGAAGTATGATAGCTAATCTGGGGTAAGGGAATTCATCCTCAAACTAGTCTTTATCAAGTCCAAACTTAAAGGTCTTAAAGTTCCAATTCCTGATGACTTCATTGTTCACCAAGCTCTTAATTCCTTACCTTCTAATTTCAGTCAAATCAAAACAACCTATAATACCCAAAACTAGAATTGGACCATCAATGATCTTATAGCCAAGTGTGTCTTAGAGGAAGAGAAACAAAAAAAAGGAGAAGAGTGAGAGTGCCTTTGTTGTTTCTAATGTCCAATTTCATCCTGGGAGGGGCCATGGGAACCAATGGAAATTTAGGTTCAATACTTCTCCTAGAGTTCAAGATAACAACAGGCATGGTGGTGGTCAGACTTATAATGTAAAGGGTCCTAAGGGAATGAAAGATGTCAAATGTTTCTTCTGTAAGAAGAAAGGTCATATGAGAGAGACGTGTGTCACATTCAAGTCTTGGCTAGAGAAAAAGAAGAAAGAAGGAGATAACCCTTTTTCTTATGTTTGTTTTGAATCCAATTTAGTTAATGTCCCATCAAATTCTTGGTGGCTTAACAGTGGTGCAACTGTTCATGTTGCTATTTCTCTACAGGGGTTCACAAATCAAAGGAAGCCAAGTGAGAGTGAGTCCAAGCTTAAAGTTGCAAATGATGTGGCAGTCACAGTTGAGTCTGTTAGAATAGTAGTTTTAAATTTAGACCCTAGTTTTTTAATTAGTTTTGAAAAATATTTTTTATGTACTATCTTTTAGACGAAATTTGATTTCTATTTCTGTATTGGACAAAATTGGATATTCTTTTCATTTTGGCAATGGTAGAGTTGATTTGTTACATAATTCTCAAATTATTGGCAATAGTGTTTTGTGTGATGGCTTGTACAGGTTATCCTTATCCCTTAATGATGTGTATGTCTCCTTCCATATTGAACATAATACGTCTAAGAGATCTCGCACAAAAGAGAGGCCTTACTTGTTATGGCATAAGCATCTAGGTCACATTTCTAAAGAAAGAATTGAGAGGCTAATAAAAGGTGACATTCTTATTCCTCTTGATTTTAAGGACCTAGATACATGTGTTGATTGTATTAGGGGTAAGCTAACCAAGAGTAAAAAGAAACAAGCGATACGGAGTCTGGGTTTTTTTAGAAATAGTGCACACTGACATCAATGGACCTTATATTACTATCTTTTGTGGCAAAAAATATATGATCACCTTTATTGATGACTTTTCACGTTATGGCTATGTCTACCTTATAAAAGAAAAGTTAGATACTCTTGAAAAGTTCAAAAATTTTAAAACAGAGGTAGAAAAATAATTAGGAAATGTCATTAAAACTGTTAGGTCTGACCGTGGTGGTGAGTACTACGGTAAAGATGATGTATCTGGATAGTAGATAGGTCCGTTTGCTAAGTATTTGCAAGATTGTGGGATTATTACCCAATACACTATGCCTATTAATCCTGAACAAAATGGTGTGGCCGAAAGGCATAATCGCACCCTGAAGGATATGATGAGAAGTATGATGTGCAGAGGTAACTTACCAATGTACCTCTGGGCTGAAGCCATTAGAACTGCCTTATATATTCTAAATAGATTTCCCTCTAAATCTGTCCCTAAAACTCCATTTGAGTTATGGACTGGTAGAAAGCATAGCCTTAATCATTTACGAGTCTGGGGTTATCCCGCTAAAGTGAGAATATATAACCCATTAGAGAAAAAGACTGACCCTAAAACCACTCGTTGCTACTTTATCGGATATCCTGATCATTCTAAAGGATACAGTTTCTATTACCTAAGTTATTGGAGCTTGACAATGTTGATGTTAGCTACGCTCATCCAGTTGACATAGACAGCAGACAAAGGTAGTTTCTACGTTGCTTATCACACATGATAGTGTTGTTATAACACCTACAAAGAGAAATGATCATGATGAACAAGAGGAGATTGCTAATCCTTTTACACCAATCGATGTTCCTCAACCTCTTGAGCCTATTCCAGATATGCTAATGAGGAGATCTATGAGAAAGCAGAGACTTGTCATTTTTGATGAGTATATTGTGTACCTTGGTGAATGTGACTATGATGTGGGTCCAGTGATTGATCCAGTGACATATGGTGATATTATTGCAAGTTCCCAATCTAGCATGTGGGTAAATACAATGAAAGATGAGATGCAATTCGTCTCATATAATAAGTGTGGGAACTTGTTGACCTTCCAAAGGCATGTAGGCTTATTGGTTGCAAATGGATGCTGAAAACCAAGATAGATGCTAGAGGGCAAGTTGAACGGTTCAAAGCAAGGTTGGTTACAAAGAGGTTTACTCAGAAGAAGGGATTGACTATAATGAAACATTCTCTCCAGTTTTGTCTAAGGATTCTTTTCGGATCATCATGGCATTGGTGGCTCATTATGAGCTGAAGCTTCACTAGATGGATGTTAAAACCGCTTTTCTAAATGGTAATATAAGTGAAGAGATCTAAATGGCACAACCTGAAGGTTTTAAGGAAGATGGTGTGTAAACTGAAGAAATCTATTTATAGGTCAAAGCAAGCTTCTCGTCACTGGTACTTAAAATTTGATGAGGTTGTTACTTCCCTAGGGTTTGTTGAAAATAAGGTAGTTCAGTGTATATATCTTAAGGTTCGTGGGAGTAAGTTTATATTTCTTATTTTTATGTTGATGACATTCTGTTGGCCAGTAGTGATCTGAACCTTTTACATGAAACTAAGTCACTATTGTCTAAGACTTTTGACATGAAAGAACTTGGTGAGGCAAATTTTGTTTTAGGTATTGAGATTCATTGTGATAGGTCTCGTGGATGTTGGGGCTTTCTCAAAAGGCATATATATATCATGTACTATAGAGATTTACTATGCAAATTGCAAGCCCAGGATGTGTCTATGGTAAAAGGTGACAAGTTTAGCAAAAGTAGATGTCCTAAAAATGACCTAGAGAAAGACCAGATGAGTAGCATTCCTTATGTAAGTGCAATTGGCAGTTTGATGTATGCTCAAGTATGTACTAGACCTGACATAGCTTTTGCCGTAAGTGTTCTTAGTAGATATCTTGTAAACCCTAGTGTTAAGCATTGGGTAGCAGCTGAGAAGGTTATGAGGTATTTACAGAAGACAAAATATTACATGCTTGTGTATAGGAAGGTTAATGATCTTGAGGTAATTGGTTACTCAAATTCAGATTTTGCTAGATGTGTAGATGATTTGAAGTCTACTTCAGGGTATATTTTCATGCTAGCTGGAGGAGCCATTTCTTGGAAGAGTGTAAACAAACTCTTACGGCATCCTTAACTATACATGCGGAGTTTGTTGTTTGTTATGAGGTGCAATACATGCAGTTTGGCTACGTAATTTTATTTCAGAGCTTAAGTAGTAGACTTTATTTCTAGACCACTGAGAGTTTTTTGTGATAATGGTGCTGCTGTGATCTTTTCAAAGAACAATAAAAGCTCTACTAAACACAGAAATTAAGTATCTTAGTGTTAGAAATTTAGTAAAGAAATGTGATATCTTTATTGAGCACATTGACACAGAGGAGCTGATGGCCGTTCCTTTGACAAAGGCAATAAGACCGGTGATTTTTAGAAAATGTTGATAACATATGGGTGATTAGGTTTTTTGATGTACTTGGTTGGTGAGAGTTTCTCCTTACATATATTGACTCTCATTTATTTAGATTTTATGGATTCTATTGACATTTATTTCAATTATGTTTTATCAATAATATCATGTTGATGATCATCATTTGGTATTTTATTTTATTTTATTATGATGTTCATGCATATTGTGATTGTTCAAGATTAATGGCACCATGTGGAATCTCGAGATATTTTGTTAAAGACATACTCACTTATAGTTGAAGCACATGGAATTCTCATGTTGACAAAGAGAGTTCATTTTGAGGACTGACAATGAAAATAGCATTTGATATGATCACATTTAGAAGCTACTTTTATGCCACACTACCACAATTAAATTTATGTTGATAGAGTTATTTGACATTTGTGATCATGAATAGCCTTACACATAAAGTATAATGACTGCCTTGGTTCAATGTTGATAATTCTATTGGACCGGACTTGTTTTAGGTGGTTTGTCTCATGACTTTATTCGGTTTTGTTTTAAGTGGCCACATAAAGCTTTCTTTGTTTCAGTCGGAGAGTCTTTTTGTTAAAATGTTTTTAAAAACCATCAAAATAAAATTAATATTTACTCAAGAAGGAGAATGTTGGAATTTTCTTAAATTGAGCTTCCACTAATTGTTGTTGTTTTTTTTAAATAAAATGGGCTAAAGCGGTATTGATTATGAGACATTGAGAATGGGTCATTTTGTCATTTTATGGGCTCACGCACACCTATTATAAAGTAATTGTGGTTGGACGGTAAGTGTGGGCCTATTGAGTCTAATGGTCTTTTTATGAGAGGGTCCATTGGACTATGTATATATATGTGTGTTGGCTAGGTCCCCTCTCCACTCTTAGGGTTTTTTGATTGCTTGACCCGTAGATAGTCGTCATCTTGTTCCTAGAGAAGGAGGGGGAGACCTAATCCTAACGGCCATTGTTCACCATCTTAAAAGATTTTTCTTACAATCAAAATGGTTCAAACATATAAGCTTTTGTATAATAGTTCTACGAAATAAATATTTCAAAGTGATGTTCTAAATTTACATTCGCGTTATTTTATTTCTAACAGTTTAACCTAAGAAAGCAATAGCCACAAGCAGATGGTGATACCCAGAATGAAGATCCGTTCTCAATACCTATATTCAATGGAAGAGCACTGTACGATGAGATCATAAAAGTTACAAGCGATTTTGATGCCTCGTATTGCATTGGAAAGGGAGGATATGGAACCGTATACAAAGCAAAACTTCCACTGGATACCATGGTAGCTGTGAAGAAACTTCATCCATTATCTGAGAGTGCCAATCACAAAGGTTTTTTGAATAAGATAAGAGCGTTGATAGAAATTAGGCATCGAAACATAGTGAAGCTTTTAGGGTTCTGTTCTTATGCTCGACACTCTTTTCTGATTTATGTGTACATCGAAAGAGGGAGCATGGCTGCAATTTTGAGCAGAGATGAAAAAGCTAAAGAATTGGGTTGGCTTAAGAGGGTGAATATTATCAAGGGTATGCTGCATGCTTTATTTTTACATGCACCACGATTGCACACCACCAATTGTTCACAGAGATATCACTAGCAAGAACATTTTGATCGATGATGAGTACAGGGCTCGTGTTTCAGACTTCGGAACTGGTAAGCTTCTAAAGCTAGATTCCTCTAATTGGAGTGTTGGTACTGTAAGTGATCAAAGGAATGCATCAGGGAGACTTCATTTCCTCTGTATTGAAGCTAGAAGTTGAAAACATTCAGTTCAAAGATGTACGGGACCAGCGAGTTTCACCTCCCTCTTCTGAAGTTTAACAGGTAGTGAGGCGCGTGGTAAAACGGGCAATTGCATGCTTGCAAGCCAATCCACAAGCTAGGCCAACCATGAACATTTTCTCTCAGCATTTATCGGCCCAAAGAATTCCTCAAGAGCCGTAAAATTCGTTGGCAGACAGTGAATCTAGTGGTCTACTAGTTAAGGAGATACTAAATATTAGATTAAAAGGTTTGCTCTTAGCATAGTTTATAATGTGATGCATAATTTTAAATATTTCTTTTTCTTTCTCTGTGTTTGTTTTGTATTACCTACCTATTAATATTTTAGAAGAAACTCCAGCTTTCAGCCATGAATGGTTTTCAATTTGTAAAATCTTTTTTTTTAAGAGAAATCAAAGGATAAAACTTGAAAAATAAACCACTAAAACTCAATGGAGCACCAGAATGCCCTTATGGGACAGAGCACAAAAAAAAAAAGGAACAAAAATTCAGAGAATCATATTACAACTAGAGTAGACTATAGTGATCCATTAACTATGGAGGAGACTAGTATACACAAAAACACATGCAGGCATATTTTACATATATACAAATGGGAAAGAGAAAAGAAGAGTTAAGACAACTTACCTCCTTGTAGAAACCAAAGGACCCTACTTAGGGTCGGTTTGGCGTGATAAAAAATAACAAAAAATATGATTTAAGGTAAATTTCGGTGTTTGGTACATATTCATCAAATAAGTTTTTCAGATATAAATAGTGAAACTTTTTTTACTTTTGCGTCAGTTTTTTGGAGAAACAAATTGTCCAAATAGTTTTTTTTTTTGTTCAATCGGAACAGTTTTGTATAAGAATTTATTAAAAGTGGTTAAAAAATTTTTAGGATTTGTAGAAAAGTTATTGGAGTTTGTAAAAAATTTACTGGGGAGCATTTTTACTAAGCACGAGGAATTGCAAAATATGTTAGAGAATTTTAGATGTTTTTAAAAGTTTTTATTATTTTTCACTATTTTTTGAAGCGCCAAACAAGCCCATAACTTATTAGGAGCCAAAACAGAGAGTGAATTCGATCACATTATCACTTCTTAAACCAATTGTTATTTACATGATCAGGCGTAGGTTATTTCCATGGATAGAATCATGATTTTTGAGTGAAATGACAAAATTAGAATTTTAAAAATAATGGATAATTTTTAGTTGATATAATAACTAGAGATTAAATGTATATGAACATGATACATATTTTTGAGAAAAATGATAAATAATTTTTTTAAAATAATCGGACGGTTCTCGGTCAATATTTATGACTATAGGTTAATTATTAAACTTGTGGTGTTAATTAATCAGAGATACTATAGTAAAATTCATTTTTTTCCAGACTACAGCTGAACCTTCTTTTAGAAAAACATATGCTTAACTGATGGTATAACAGGGTTTCCAAAGGGCAAGGGGTAAAACATGATTCCCATTAGTCTTATCCCAGTGGGAGTGTAACACGGTTTCTTATTAATGATATATTGACATAAATGTTTATCGTAAGTGCAAACGATGTGGTTAGTAACTCAGCGTACTTTATTAAATGTTATCCATCCCAGGATAATTTTGGACGTACGTAGATATTATAATATGTATTAACATTCCATTCCATTATTTCCCATTGCATGAAATTGCATTTATTATTGTAATGTATTAAGATATTGAGATTATTGATTTTAAAGAGGTATATGGTTCATTGTGTTGATAATGAGTTTCATTGTAACTTTTGATTAATAAATTTTTAATTATGGTGACCTGATTTCTAATCTAGGATACATAGACAACTTAAGCCTGAGTAGCATGTGTCCAATTTTAACTATGATTGGTTACATTTGTGTTTACCCTTTTAACCCGAGAGTTGGTCTATCAGTATTAAAGGGATTAAGAGATTGTGTTTTTCTCCTTAATGTTCTACATCATAAATCGTGTAACCTAGAGTGTGGATTTGGTATTGCATTTATGATATTGTTGTCATAACAAATATAAAAATGGTTATGATTTTTGTTATGTCCACGTAGGCCTATTATTTGGTTGTTAGCAAACAACATTTTATTAAATAATAGTAATTCATTTATTTTATAGGGGAATCAAAAATTAATTGATGGAACTGATTCAATAGTTAATTTGATTGGACATTGGGTGAAGGTTTGAAAATGGGTAATAGTAGTTCATGTGATTCTCATGCTATCCATCCTAACCTATGAAATTAGGGGCATAACACTTGAGTTTTTATTATAAAAGAAAAAGAAGAGAAGATAAAGAAAAGAAGAAAGGTTAAAAAAAAAAATGACAGAAGAAAAAGAATAGGCTTTTGTCCGATTTTCCAATTCAATCCTAATTCTAGACTCAAACTAGCTCAAAAAAGTAAAATAAAACTAATAATATAGACCAAACCTAAAGTCTATATATTTAAATCGCCAAAATCTCGATAAATGGTAAAAAATTAATACTGAGTGTTAGATAAAGAATTGTATTTTCAAGAAATATTTTTAAAACTGAGTAAACTTTTTAACATATGAGAAAAATGAAAGACATTAATCAATAATTTTTTTATTTTAATGTTTTTTCACTTATCAAATCATGCGTATACTTTTCTTTTTTTTTGACAATTTTTATTAAAATCAAATAAAATAAGTAATGTCGAGTCCTACTTTTTTTTTTTCTTTTTCTGTTTACAAATCCTCATTTCAAATGTCTTTTTGAGTGGAATTCTTTTTCCTTTTTTTATTTACAAAATTCTCAATCCAAAAACTCTAACTAAGCGGTCGTATGACACCAACTAATGATTTTTCGAAGAGAATTTAATTCGTGTTTCTCCACTTGTTCGGTATCATCAGTGTTCGGTAATTAAAAATGTTACCGAAGATGCTCGTCAAGTCCACAGAAGTGCAGTTTGCCAAGCCTGAAAAAGAAAAGAAAATCAAGAAGAAAGGCAGAGGAGATTCCCCGACCAAGATCCCTTCGATGCTTAAGTCAGTGAAGGGCTTTTTTAATGAGACCTTAAATTGACAGTACTTTGCGGACAAATAGTGAGCGTACCTTAGATTTGGAGTTTTTTTCCCTATTTATAGTCTGAAGATAGTAATATATTAATTACAAATAATTAGAAATCTGATGATTGCTTTTCTATTTGAGAAAATTCACCTTCCATAAAAGTGTGCCCGGCATTGAATGCCGCCTCCTTTGCATTAAATATGTGTCATTTGACATTAAATGCATGTGGAAGCAAACAAAAGGATTGTGTGCGATGTGACCTTTAAGCTCTGCACAAATGTCCCATCTGTTTGCCACTTATCAGATGGGGTGTCTTCTAACGTAACGAAATAATGATAAACGGATCAGCATGACTCAATCGTAAGTATTTAGATGGTGAGCCTCCCTTCTGTGTGTGCTCTGCTCGGTGATATATCTCCAGAGCACAATAGAAAGAAAAGTCACGTGTCGAATGTATTTTTGGTACCAACATTATGCCCCCACTATGGTCGGGAAATTCATTTTCTCTAGAAGAGTATAAGAAACAAACCTTACCATTAAAAGCATTTATTTTGGACCCTTTCGTATTCCTGTTTCTTTTATTTCGGGTTGACCGCGTTGTCTCCCAATTGTCATACCCACCGTACGTGCGGTGCGTGGAACACCTGATGGGTTTTGAGCGAGTGAACCACGTTTTTCGTGCCCAAAAACCCAAAAGACGGACTGCAACCTGTCGAATTTATGTCATTTCGGATGGCTGTAATTAATGCGTCTTTTCCCACTCGATCCCAATTTTGATCATTTACTTGTTCATTCGAAAAGACTTTTCCTTTTCTGCCATTATCGCCTTGTTAATTTCTCTTTCTTCCTATAACACTTTGCTCCTGAACTTTTGCCTTCCCTCTAGCGCTCCTCTGTATTTACGTTCGGTAAGTGACTAATATCCTTTTTCTCACCCTAAATTCTGTTTTATTAATCAGAAACGGGTAGGTTGTCTAATGAAATTAAGTCTAAAGGGGAATTTAGGAGGTTCAAGGAAGATATAACATACCTAAGGACGTCAACATTAGGTTTGGGAAAGAGGGTGAGCACGAAATCGGCCTCTTCCCGATCGTAGTCATAACCGAAGGAGGGCTTAGATTTCCCACCTCTAGTTTCTTACGTCTGGTTTTTCATACGATTAACCTCTCACCTAGGTGCGTTACGAATAACTTCTATAGAATAATTAACGGTGTAGAGGAGATGAACCATAGATACGGGTTCCACTTATCCGTTTACGATTTGCTCTACTGTTACAGCCTTCAAAAGGTTAGGAAAGAAGAGAATAGGTGGTACCTGAAGTCCCAACCAGAAAAAGCCCTTATGCATATGTTACCTGATAATATCAAGGGTTTCGAGGATGATTGGTGTGTGGTATCCAGGAAATGGATATGCAGGCTCGGGGAAGCTGACTTACCCCCGTTGACTTCAGCTGCGTCGGGGCCAGGTCGGTTTGTAGTTACACCTTTTGTTGATGCTCTCTTAAGTTTAGGATGATATGAACTAACTGTCTTTTTCTCTTAAAATCCAGATAAACGTGAAAGAAAATCTTGGTCGAGACCAGCGGGGATTCAAAAAGCTCATATTGAGGAAGTCCTGAAATTCCACGGTGAGCCCGGTACATACCTTTTCGAGAGGTCGGCGCCAATCTTATTCAATTTTCAGCCAATCTACCAGTCGTTCATTTCTCATCCGCAAGGCTACAGCATCGGAGCCGCCACGGATAAACTTTACCAGTGGTTCACCTGTACTACTACGATCACCACCCATATCTTCCACTCGCCACAGTCATTTCTAAGGGAGAAAAAGATCCAATCGCTTTAGAATCCCTTCACGTTCAAGCAATTCTATCAAAAATGGCTCCTAGGCGTGACATAAGGAAGCTCGTCGAAGAAAAGGCCAAGCAAAAAAGGGATAGAGATAGCGAGAAAAAAGGAGGATGAGGCAAAGAAAAGGAGAACAGAAGAAGAGAAAAGGGCCAAGCATGAGCGGCATGTCAAGGAGGAGAATATCGAGAGGAATCGACGTGAGAAAGGGGTCTCGATCAAGGAGCCGAGTGGAGCTCTAAAAAGGACTACCGATGCTGAGGAGGGGGATCATCATGGCAAAAAGAAACGAAAAGTTAGGGAATGCCTCGACTTAGTCTTTCTTGATCCCCCGGCCTCGTCCCTTAAAGCACCGAGCTCAAGAGACGAAGGCGCTGCTTCAACTCGCCCAACTTCATCAAAGGACAAGCTAACTAATGGCGAGGGTAGCTCTTATCAGATCCCTTCTCAAACTTTACCTCTACGGACCCAATCAAGGGATTCCCTCCCGTAGACTCCACAGATTTTGATTCCAATCTTGGAATCACCGGAGGGCAGATCGTTCTCTGATCTTCCTCAAAGCCATCATTCCTCCTCGTGATGTTCATAACACGAGGAAGAATAAGATGGAGGACCTGCAAAACACGCTCATGAAATCCCTTTTCTCGGTAAGCAATTTATCATAAGTATTAAGTAGCCAGACTTGATCAGTGCACGTATTTTTATATACATTTTTTTTTGCAGTCAACCTTTTATTTCATGGAGTTAATAGCCCGAAGTAACAATCTCCACAAGGTCGGAAGAGATGATGCCCTCATTTGAGAGTTAAAAATAAAAGTTGATGGGATGGAAAATGAGAGGACTGAGCTAAAAAAGAAGTTAGATTCAGCCAAGAGAGACTCTGCAGTTGCTGAAGAAAGGGTTGAAGCTAGTAAAAAGAAGACAGATGTTGCTCTAGTTCGTCTGGCTACTAAAGACGAGGAAGTTTTGGAGAAGATAAGGTTGCTAGGGGAAGCTAAGGCTGAAAAGGAATTGTTAAAGACAAACCTTGACGAGCTCAGCAAGAAGTACGAGGAGGTGGTTGAGGATAACATTCGATTGAAAAATGATCTCAGAAATGAGATCAATATCCAGATTGACCTAAGGAAAGGCATGGAGCAGGCCGAAACTAGGGCTGCTCTAGATCTCAAAGTTCAATTTAATGACTTCGTGAGTCAGATGGATGATGCGAGGAACGAATATTTCCTGGATGGCTGGGAGGCTGCTATGCAAAGGATGAATATGGATTCAGCCTCTGAGACATACAGCGATGTTCCATTCCTCAATCCAGATTCTCTTCCCAAGTTCAGTTTCGATCGAGATCCAGAGACTCTTATAATTGAAGATCCTACCGAGCAACTGACTCCAGTCCTTGAAGAGTCAGCTGAACAATCTTTGGAGAGGGTGAAGTTAGGGACCCTTAGCCAAGCAAGGAAGATCCATGCGAAGAATAAACTTACTGCTGCTTTTCTTTTCTTTTCCTTCTGTAATTGCCCGTGGACAATCTCTTTACACTGTATTGGATATTCTTAATGAATGGGTCTACTTAACCCCCCCTTTTTTTAACTTATCTTATCTTTTATTTTTACTGTTAGTATTTACGTTCTGCCATGCTTTACTCCCCCTTTTCTCTTTCGAAATGACTCGTCACCGTGTATGATTTTGTTTACTTAGATTTGAGAATACTAATAAAAAGTACTTAAGATGAGCCATAGCCAACTGCACAGTTGTATTTTGCTCTAAGTTTTTGATGTTGACTTAGTTGTTGAACTTGAAAGGCCATCCTTCACAGAAAACTCATGTATTGTGTTTGCATTTGAATTCCTTAAAGTAGGTGAATGTTCAGCAATGTGAGGTGTGGTCGGGGACTTAACAAATTACTCAAATCATAATACTTTCATAAAACTAACATCGAGAATTTATTTCCTTCAGACATACTGTCCTCCCGACCACAAGAACATCATTAAAAACTTCTAAGTTTATCCTTTCATTGAAAGCTTTCAAATCCACAAGCCAAAGTTCTTAAAAATTTTGTTAATACCTCTATGATCAGTTAATAAAACCCTTACAAACCTCCCTCATCTGAATCTGCTTAATTCTAATTGTGGCCGAGCAGCTTTATGAGAAATAGAAAGGTTAACTAAGTAAGCAATCCTTGTGAAATAAAGATAATTATTTTCAATAAACGTTCAATTCATTTTGCTTTTATGAAAGAGATCTTGTAAGGACGACCATAAAACCTTGTTTTTCTTCTACGTAATGCTTCTTTTGGCCTTTCTCGACCACGAAAATCTTCGTAAACAATGCATGGATCAGTAAATTACTTGATGAGTTGTTTTCTTATTCATAGGTCATATCAAAAAATTGGACTGCCTAAGAGGGCTTAGAACATCTCATCCGAATATTGTGGTGAAAAACGACCCATAGAGGTTCAAGGTAGAATCAAATACTCAAATAATCAAAACCTCTTATGTGTGAGATATTGCTTTTATAACGAGCCATCTAAATTCAACTTGTTTTTCTTTGAAAATTAATTAGCTGAAATCCTTTATAGTTAAAACCTTTTTCATGAGATCTTAAGTTTGACTCCTCGGGTGTATGGTTAATGAGATGTATACTCTTAGAAATGTTTCTTACCTACGTATGCACATTCTTGACTGATGCTGAGCAGGCTTTTCGATGTCGTGACGGCTCAACTGGTCATTGGCCGATCAGTTGAACTTTTGCTTGAACCACCATTAGGTGAATCTAGCGAGGCGAGCCAATACTGAAAAACCAGTAAGGCAGTTTTTTTTCTTTTTCTTTTTTTACCACCATTGGATGAGTCCAATGAGGCGAGCCAACACTGGAAAACTAGTGAGGCTCTTCTTTTTGGTACCACCATTGGATGAGTCCAATGGGACAAGCCAGCACTAGTAAACCAGTGAGGCTATTCTTTTTGGTACCACCATTGGATGAGTCCAAGGGGACGAGCCAGCACTGGAAAATAAGTGGGGCTATTCTTTTTGGTACGACCACTGGATGAGTCCAATGGGGTAAGCCAGCACTGGTAAACCAGTGAGGCTATTCTTTTTGGTACCACCATTGGATGAGTCCAATGGTGCAAGCCAGCACTGAAAAACCAGTGAGGCTATTCTTTTTGGTACTACCATTGGATAAGTCCAATGGGGTGAACCAGCACTGGTAAACCAGTGAGGCTATTCTTTTTTTTCATCAGTGTTTTCATTGAAATTTCGTTGAAAATAGACCTATGAGATTCAAAGCGAATACAGATAAATACTTATGAAAACGAAATCCTTACAAGTAAAATAATTTTAGATGGGCTATATTCCACGGCCTTTAGATGTGCCTTCCTTCCAAATCTGATAGACAGTATGCACAGTTCCCGAGCGATTCCTCAATACGAAATGGTCCTTCCTAATTTGTGCCGAGCTTCCTTTTATTGGGGTTCTTTCTGGCTCCCATCAATTTTTTTAACACGAAATCCCCAACCTTGAATTCTCGCTTCTTGACCCCTTTATTATACTTCTTCCTCGTGCTTTGTTGATAGTTCACCAGTCTTAAGGCTAATTCCCTCTTCTCATCAATCAGGTCCAAGCTAGTAGCCAGGGCCAGATCATTTTCACCCTTATCGAAAGCCTAAGAACGTATGGTCGGCATGCCCATTTCAAGGGGGATTACAGCTTCTGTTCCATAAGAAAGAGAGAAAGGTGATTCTCCGGTCGATCTCCTCGGCGTGGTTCTGTACGTCCAGAGCACAGACGAAAGTTCATCTACCCATCGCCCCTTGGCTGACTCTAATCTCTTTTTAATGCCGTTAATGATAGCTTTATTTGTGGCTTCAGCTTGACCATTGCTTTGAGGGTAAGCTGGTATCGAGTAAATGTTCTTGATCCCAAATCTGGAGTAATAATCTCTGAACAGAGAGCTATCGAACTGTGTGCCGTTGTCGGAGATGAGTGTTCTAGGGATGCCATATCTTGTGATGATATTCTTCCACAGAAAAAGTATTATGTCGGAGTCTTTGATATGGGCTAGGGGCTCCGCCTCAACCCACTTTGTAAAATAATCCGTCTCGACTAGCAGCCATTTTCTATTTCCCGTTGCAATAGGCAGTGGCTCCACTATATCCAGCCCCCATTGAGCAAAAAGCCAAGGACTAGTGAGTGGGCTAAGCTCCCGAGCAGGCTGATGTTGGATTGGGGCAAACTTCTGACATTTCTTACACTTTCGGACATAAGCTTGGGCGTCTCATCCCATTTTTGGCCACCAATAACCTTGAAAAAGTGCTCGATGGGCCAATGACTTGCCCCCAGTACGTGCCCCACAGACCCCCTCATGAATTTCATATAAAAAATCCCATCACCTTTTCAGGATGAACACAGAGTAAGTACAGGCCTATGAAAGATCTCTCGTAAGGTTTGTGATCCGGAGACAGCCAGAACCTCGTAGCCTTTATTTTGAGCTTCTTTGCCTCTACCCTATCTTCGAGGAGGGCACCATCTTTGAGATACGTGATAATTAGGTCCATTCAAGAAGGACTCGAGCCCAAACACGCCACATCTTCCGGTGTTGAGACACTTGACCATTCTAGCTCCTCGAGGAAGACCGTATTTGAAAATCCTGTCCTTAGAGAGGCCACCAGAGTGGCCAAAGCATCGGCATGACTGTTAAGATCCCTCCCCACTTGCTCAATTTCGATGATGTTGAAATGCTCCAACTTCCTTTTTGATAAAGCCAAGTACGCTGCCATCATCTCATTCCTGGCTACATATTCACCCTTTAGCTGGTTTGCCACTAATTGAGAGTCCGTCTTGATTAGCACATTTCGAGCAAATAGCCTCTGGGCTATGTTAAGGCCAGCCAGGAGCGCTTCATACTCGGCTTTGTTATTCGTCGCTTGGAATTTAAGCTTGATTGCATATTCGATGGTCACTCCTTCTGGGGTAGTTAGGAACACACTGACTCGTGCCCCTATTCTGGAGGCTGACCCATCCACCTCGACCATCCAAGAAGGTGGAGCTATTTCGGAAGCATCTCTATCCCCGGGCTGATTGCGAGATACCAAATCTCTTTACTTGCTCGGGAAATGGGTGGCTAAACTCTGCCACGAAATCTGCCAACACTTGGGCCTTAATAGAAGTTCTGGATATGAACTTCAAATCGAATACAACAAGGGAAATTGCCCATTTGGCCATTCACCCAGTTATGTCTGCCCTTTTCAATAGTTGGCCGAGCGGCTGATCAGTAATCACTTGGACAGTATGAGCATGGAAGTAATGTGCCAACTTCCTGGACACCACTACTAATGCTAAGGTTAGCTTTTCCAGGGGTAAATATCTGTATTCTGTCCCCTGTAAGGTTTTGCTCACACAATAGATTGCGCTTTGCTTTTCCCCTTTCTCCTTTAATAAGATTACACTGACGGTAGAGTCAGAAACCGACAAGTAAATTTGTAAAACATCTCCTGGCTCTGAAGTCGACAAAATGGGGGCTATCACCAAGTATTCCTTTAACTTCTCCAAAGCAAGACTGGTTTCTTCATCCCAGATCATCCTATTGGCTCCCTTCAACAACTTGAAGAACGGATGACATTTGTCTGATGCTCGGCTTATGAATCTGTTGAGGGCCGCCACCATCACTGCCAACTTCTGTACTTCCTTCTTTGTGCGAGGTGGGAAGATAGACAGGATTGCTTGGATTTGCTCGGGGTCAACTTCAATCCCTCTTTCGGTGACCAAATATCCTAAAAACTTCCCCGAGCCCACCCAAAAGGCGCATTTAGCAGCATTGAGCTTCAAGCCATATCTGTCTAAGGTCGAAAATACATGCTGCAAATGTTGAATGTGCATGTCCGATTCTTTGCTTTTGACCACCACATCATCAATATAAACCTCCATGATCTGATTGAGGTCGTCTTTAAACATCTTGGTGATCATTCTTTGGTAAGTGGCCCCGGCGTTCTTCAACCCGAAAGGCATGAATTTATACCAATAAACCCCCTGGGGGTAATGAAAGAAGTCTTTTCCTGGTCAGGACCATACATGGGAATCTGGTGGTAACATCGGTATGCGTTCAAAAAGGACATCCGTGAGCTCCCGACCATCGAATCGACCAGTTGGTCGATATTGGGCAACGAAAACACATCTTTAGGACATGACATGTTCAAATAAGTGTAATCAACACAGACCCTCCATTTTCCATTCTTCTTTTTCACAACAACTGTATTGACGAGCCATTGTGGGTAAGAGGCCTCCCTAATGGCTCCAGCCTCAAGTAGTCTTTCAACTTCTTCTAAAACAGCTTCAATATGATGTAAAGCCGATCTCCTTGCTTTTTGAACTACAGGTTTTACCCATGACTCGGCATTAAGCCTATGACTTATGAATTCGGGGGGAAATACCTGGCATTTCTTGTGGTGTCCAGGCGAAGGTCCCTATATTTTTTAATAACATCTCGGTTAGCTCTAGCTTTTCCTCAGGACCTAGATCAGCCCCAACCAAGAAAAA
This sequence comes from Sideroxylon spinosum, assembly GCA_003260245.2. NCBI lineage: Eukaryota > Viridiplantae > Streptophyta > Magnoliopsida > Ericales > Sapotaceae > Sideroxylon > Sideroxylon spinosum. Next base: position 4,150 of record QLOD02084331.1, on the reverse strand, counting down.
CTTATCCTGGTCAACTGGTCCAACGTGAAACTTCTTCAGCTTCTCGACTACTTTCTTCTCAGGGTTTCCATCCACATCATCAATCTTTGGCGAGTCCTTAGGTAATTCAGTAAGTTGAACATGCTCGGGGAGGGTTCTGGACCCCAAAGTCGCGATGAAACGCCTCCTGGAAGTGTCCTGATCCCCCCTGATCTCGACCATCTCACCGCCATACGAAAGCTTCAGGACTTCATGGTAGGTCGATGGTACGGCTTTAAGGATATGTATCCATGACTTTCCAACAATGGCGTTATAAGAAGACGGAGTGTCAACCACGGTGAATTCCACGTCATGTTGGACCGGGCCAGTTCAGACGGGAATGATGACCCTTCCCAGAGGCCAAACTGGCGCAGAGTTGAACCCAAGCAAGGGGCACGTGGTCGGGTCGAGATCCCCCTCCGTCAGGCCGAGTTTCTTGAATAAACTGGAAAACATGACCTCCGTTGAGTTCCCAGAGTCGACCAGAATCCTTTTTACTTCTGACTTGAACATTCCTAAAGTGACCGCCATGGCATCATTATGGGGTTGTTGGACTCCGTCATGCTCCTTGTCATCAAAGTTATTCCCTGAGTAGACTCCATTCGATGACGTTTGCTCGGGGAGCCTGACACTCCACAAATTTCTTTTATATGGCCAACTGAATCTTCCGCAGCTCATGGGCACTGCTCCATATGTATGACGTGGATAACCATTGTCCTTTGCACATCTTTTATTTCCCTATTCCTTGGCAGTGGCTATGATTCATTTGCATAACCCTTTTCGTCAATCCTCTCCCGTCTCCTTTCCTGGTCTCCCCGGTGTGCTCGGGGACGATCCCCAACATTTCTAGTCTTGGATTCATCGATGAACTCCTTTAGGTGAAACCGTAGGGAATGACACGTCCCCGTGCGATGCCCCCTCTCTTGATGATAGGAACAGTAGTCCTTGTGATCTTCTTTTCCTAGAAAGTCGGGTAGCTTCCTCGGCCAGCGAAAATATGGCTTATCCTTTATTAGGGGAAGGATTCTAAAGATGGGCTCCTTAAATATCGTGTTGATGGCTTCAAATACCGATTTTCCTTCTCCCACGAAACCTGGCCTCCTTCCCTGGTCATTTTCTCTCTTCGGACCAGGCGCCTTGGTCTCTTTATGATCGAGGGGCTTGATTTCATCCTCCACTTTGGTATATTTCTCGATCCTGCACATAAGATCAGACGTAGTTGTTGCTTGCTTCTTTATTAATGACAACCATAACTTGTCACCCTTTTGTAACCCCAACTTGAACGAGGTTACTGCCAGCTGCTCAGAACATCCTTCAACCTCGTTGTAAAGGTCCATGTATCTCCGGGAGTAATCTCTTAAACCTTCACTGTTCTTCTTCTTCAATGTTAAGAGTGCTCAGGGGTTTTTGGCTGCTTAGCATTAGACAAAAATCTGCCGACGAACTCTTCGGCAAGTTATCTCCAACATCCGATGCTTCCGATGGGGAGTTTATAAAACCATTGAAGCGCCGTATCTCCCAAACTTACAGGGAAAACTTTGTACATGAACTCATCATTCGAACTCTAGAGCGTCATTGCCTGAACGTAGTGACGATAATGAGCCAGTGGATCACTTTTGCCATCATAAAAAGTGAACCGTGGTGTTTGAAACTTCTTTGGGAGCTCGGCTTTAGATATTTCTGTAATGAACGGGGTAGTGGAAATTCTCCCGAGTGCTCTCCTTGCTATCATCCGTATGCTCTGATCTGGAACATCCTCCTCACCACACTGCACGTCTAGCATTCTCCTGGGCTTATTAGTCTCTCCTTGCCTCATCAGAGTTACATCTTCACTTGAGGAGTCTTCGTTTGACTCAATGTATTTTCTTTGACGGCGAGTTCCTCTCGGACGTGCTGACTTCTTACGGGGTAACCTAATGGGCATATCCCTTCGTGAGTTCAGGGTTCTCGGCTGAGGGGCTTGTAGCATGCGTACCTCCTCACCTCTAGAAACACTTGCTTCCCTTCACCTATCAGCATTCGCATGCTTTACCCCAGAGCATGGATTATTAAAGGCTTCTCTTTCCTCTTCGCCGTCTTGGCCCTCCATATCGTCGTAAAAGGTATCAAGACTTTCTTCTGATTGAGATTCCAGAGTACCTACATCTACAGAAATGCAATCATCCATCTTTCCTTTTTCCTTACTTAGTTCAAGCAGAATTTCTTCCAATTCCGCTTGTTTTGCATTTGCCCTCGCCTGAAGGTCCTTCCTCCGGTCAACAGTCTCTTTGCTTTCTCCCACCTTCCTCTTGCTGGACTCCAGGCTAGAAGTTCGTATAACTAGGGGATTGCCCTTCTGTTTTGAGGGTGCAAAATTGTCTCCTCCTTTGGTGAAGATGGAGGGTTGTATTAGCCTGAAGTCAACTTTTTTTTTTTTTTTTTTTTGGGTTAAAGAACGATAGTTTTCTAGGTAAGCAAATGTGGGGCATCGAAAAAGAAACGTTCCCCACGGTGGGCGCCAAATGTTCGGCAATAAAAATGTTACCGAAGATACTCGTCACGTCCACGGAAGTGCAGTTTGCCAAGCCTGAAAAAGAGAAGGAAATCAAGAAGAAAGAAGAGGAGGTTCACCAACCAAGATCCCTCCGATGCTTAAGTCAGTGAAGGGCTTTTTTAATGAGAACTTAAATTGACAGCACTTTGCAGACAAATAGTGAGCGTACCTTGGATTTGGAGTTTTTTCCCTATTTATAATCCAAATATAGTAATATATTAATTACAAATAATTAGAAATCTGATGATTGCTTTTCTATTTGAGGAAATTCACCTTTCATAAAAGTTTGCCCGGCATTGAATACTATCGATGTGACCTTTAAGCTCTGCACAAATGTCTCATCTGTCTTGTCAGACGGGATGTCTTCTAACGTAACGAAATAATGATAAGCGGATTAGCATGACTCAGTCGTAAGTATTTAGATGGTGAGCCCCCTTCCGTGTGTGCTCTACTCGGGGATATGTCTCCAGAGCACAATAGAAAGAAGTGTCACGTATCGAATGTATTTTTTGTACCAACAATCAACAAGATTTGTCCCGAAGTTAAAGAGCTAGTCGACCCCATCATAGTCTTTTATGGCGAAGTTGGCTTCAGCGGCTAGTCTTATTGCTTCGCATCTATACGAAATCCCGTCAACCTGTTTCATAATTATTCAGTTTGAAAAAGTTTTAGTTTATCAGTTATTTTTGTTATATATTAAAAGTTATACAAGGAAGCAATGTTTTGAAACCAACAAAATTCAAGACTTGGAAAAAAGATTGGCCGGATTAAAGGTAAGATGGTTTAAACCTCAGGTTGAAATTGAATCACGTTTAAAATATATTAACTATTAAATATTTCTTTAAATGTTTTCATTTATTTCTTTTAATGTTATTTTTTATTTTTATAAAATCACTATCAATTGATTTTTTTTTTCTTTCTAAATTAAGCGGCTACGTAACCAAGTAGACAATAGTTTTATAAGTCTATCATATGTTTAGTTCCCTATTTTTTTATCACCATATTCAGTTTCCCTAAAATCAACTTATTCCCCTTAATTAGGTCCAGCCTCCTTAATTTCGTCATTGCATGCTTGTGGTTTGGTTAACCCTTGGCCCTTTGTCCTTCTATTTATAGTTTTGAGTTCAATTTGAATTGATTTTAATTGTTGCCTCCTAGATATTTACAAAATACTTAATTGTTTAGTCAAAATTCAAGTCTATTTTCTTTATTTTTCATTGTGCAACTTCTATTATAGGGGACTAAATTGTACTGATTAAATATACCCTTTCTCGTCATATTTCATCATTTTATAAATTTGAATAAGACTTTTTTTTTATTGATAATTTTATTGGATATTGTAGGAAAGAATACTATTGAAAAAATAGTATTTCGGTATATGCTGTTAATGAAAACGCAATATGATACTTTAATTGTTTAATAGCCTAAAATCGCCATCTCTTTTGGTGTTACTTGGCATCATTAATAAAACGCCATCTCAAAGCTTACTTTTGTTTTAGTCAAGAAATATTTTGTGTTTATTCATCTCTAAATCACATATTAGGATTTTTTTATGATTTTTTTGTGTATATCTATTATTATTATTATTATTATTATTAT
>QLOD02083713.1:0-23894 GCA_003260245.2 Sideroxylon spinosum | reverse complement strand
CACCCCTACGTCGTCGTTTATAGATCCAAGTCTAAAGGCCACGATGAGCCTTATCACTTTCGTCGTCGTTGTGGATTACTAGAACAGGCACGATTACCCAAACTGTGTAGGTTTAAGGTCTTTCAACCTAAGGGTATCTCATGACCATCCCTATTTTGTATAGTATCTTCACTTTCCCCAAAATCAACAATTTCTTAAGTTTCAGTTTTCTCTTGTTAAAGTTTAGAAAGAATGTTGGTGAGTGGGTCAATTTTGATAATTCATGTCTCTGTTTGCAAAAAAAACACATATTCATCTTATTTTAACAAATCCTGGCATATCTCAACATTGAATAGCAATTCTTAGCATTGAATAACAAGAATAACAAATCTTATAAATCTAATCGCAATTTTAGTGTCACCGAAGTTCAGTTTTCAAATATAATATTAAATATATAAACATAGCCAACTATTATACCCCTATTAAATAATATATATCTTTTATCATTTTATAATATTTCATAACCAAAGAAAGTAAAATTAGTTCAATCGAGAAAGTTACAGGCGTCGTGGAAAAAGCATCTGTTCATAATTTCTTTATTCTTTAATTTTTTTCTCAAAGGAAATTTGGGTTTGATTTGAAAGCTTAAAATTTTTCTTCCAAGATATGGTAAAATTGTTTTTATGGCTATCTCCTATTAACGAAGACATTATAAAAAAAAAGTATAAATAATACATTAAAACCCTACCTCAAAAATGAAGAAATTCCAAGGTTTAAAGTTCGTTCTATCAGACCTTTCTTATCGGGTAGGAGTGTCCCAATTTGATAGCACCAAAATGATCACGATGTCAAGATTATCAAAGCCTTGATATTCCTCACTTTCCCTTTTCTATTTTTTTCTCTTTCTTTTTCTTCTCTTCCCCGGTTCCACTCTCTGGCCAATGCCCCGGTATTTATACTCAATTCTCCCTGCCCATGTGGCAGCTCAATGAGTCAAGGAAGCCACCCAGCAAGGCTACGCACATAGCCTCATGTATCGGCTCATTAAGGCTAAGGTAGGGCAGATGATTCATAGAGGCAGAGGCACTTAGAGTGCCATCAAGCATATTTCACTAATGCCATGTGTTTTTTTTTCCTTCCTTACACGTAGTACGTGATAACCAAGCAAAGAAAAATCGTACAGGCTTCGGCCCCCTTTTTTGTAATAATATATATTATATTTAATATTAATATATTAAAATAATAAGTAAAAGAAAATAAAATAATTTTTTTTGGGATTGTTACATTCTTTTTCATCCTCAAAATTTAGATAACTATTATAACAATTGATTACATAAATAATTGGGGATATCGCATTCTTATTTCAGATTCTCGTTCCTAAGTAGTCTCTTTCACACCATGATGTTTCCATAACACTTGAACCAATGGGATTGTTTTCCCTCGAAGTATTGGACTTCGAGAATTAATGACACAGACTGGTCCAACCTTGTATGTTACATCAGGATCAACCTCTAGTTCAGACCAATCTAATACATGTGTAAGGTCTGAAATATACTTGCGAAGCATAGACACATGAAATACCTCATGTATCCTTGACAATTGTGGCGGTAATGCTAACCAGTAAGTAACCTCTCCAACCTTTGCCAAAACCTCAAATGGCTTGATATATCTGGGTGACATTTACCTCGTCGACTAAATCAGAACTACCCTTTCGTGGTGAGACTTTCAAAAACACATGATCTCCCACTGAAAATCCTAAGGGCCTACTTCTCTGACCTGTATAACTCTTTTAGTGATTTCATACTGTTTTCGATCATTTCCTCATAATTATGATCTTTCATTAGTCTCTTGAACTAATTCCGGTCCAATCATTGCTATTTCTCTAACTTGAGTCCAACACATCGGCGATCTATAGGGTTTACCATACAAAGCCTCAAATGGTGCCATTCTGATTCTAGCTTGATAATTGTTATTATAAGCAAACTCTACCAATGACAGATAAATTTCCTAACTACCTCCAATGTCCAATACACATGCTTGTAGTAGATCTTCTAAAACCTGGATTGTGCATTTAGACTGTCTATCTGTTTAAGGATGACACGCGGTACTGAAACACAACTCTATTCCCATTGCTAACTGAAAACTCTGTCAAAATTTGGAGACAAAACGGGAATCCCGGTCTGAAACAATTAACACCGGAATCCTGTGGAGTCTTAAGATCTCTTGAATATACAATTTGGCTAGAGTATCCAATGTGTCGGTTCTCGAATTGGTAAAAAATGAGCTAACCTGGTTAGACGATCCACAATCACCCATATTGCTTCATGCCCCTTTCTGGTTTTTGGTAGTCCCACCATAAAATCCATAGTTACGTGCTCCCATTTCCACTCAGACACTAGTAAAGGCTGTAACAATCCAGCTGGCCTTTGATGTTCTGCCTTAACTTGTTGACAAGTCAAGCACTTGCTGACGAAGTCTGCCATATTTTTCTTCATTCTAGGCCATTAAAACTGTCGTTTTAGATAGTGGTACATCTTTGTACTTCCTGGATGTATTCGCAGTCAAGAATGATGACATTATCTCATGATGTCATCCTTAATCAGTGATGGTAGAAAGATTCTTCCTTGATATTTCACCACATTGTTCTCATTCACCATCCATCCTGGCATGTTAATTAATTCTCTTATTCTTGCCCAGACATTTTCTGCTTCTTTATTTGACCTTTGTGCTTCAGTTACTCTATTGTTAGAACCGACTGAATGACTGAAGTATACAATATCCCTTGCTCATCTGCTTCCTTATATTCAAGGTTAAACCCACCCGATTTCTCTATCATTGCCCATTCTTTAGCTGCAATACTTGTCAAATCATAACGAGTCTCCCTACTGAGAGCGACTGCAACCACATTGGCCTCGCGTGGATGATACTGTAAATTAAAGGTGTAATCTTCCATATATTCCATCCATCTTCTTTGTCTCAAGTTCAAATCCTTCTAGGTAAATATATACATTAAACTTTTATGACCTGAAAATACTTCAAATTTCTCTCCGTAAAAATAGTGTCAGCAGATCTTTAGGGCAAAGATAATAGTTGCCAACTCTAAGTCATGAACCGGGTAGTTTTGCTTATGAGTCTTCAATTATCTTGACCCTTAAGCAACTACTCTCCCATCTTGTATAAGTACACAACCCAATCCCTCTTTGGAAGCATCACAATACACAGAATATCCCAATCCCCTCTTTGGAATAATTAATACTAGTACAGTGGTTAATCCTCCTTTGCTTTCTTGGTAACCTTCATAGGCTTCATCCCATGTGAATTTGATTTCTTTTCGAGTTAACTTAGTTAAAGGAACAGTAAACTTAGAGAAATCCAGCACAAATCTGTGGTAATATCCTGCTAATCCGAAGAAACTTCAGATCTTATCCACTGTTTTTGGCCTTGGCCAGCTCAAAATGGCTTTAATCTAAACTGGATCCAGTGTCACACCTTTGGCAGAAATAACATGTCCCAAAAATTTTACCTCTTCAAGCCAAAATTCACACTTGTTGAGCTTAGCGTATAACTGGTGATCTTTTAGAATCTGTAACCTATTCTCAGGTGTTCTGCATGTTCCTCTTTATTTTTAGAATACACCAACACATCTTCAATGAATACCACAATAAATTTATCCAAATACTCTCGAAACATCCTATTCATCAAATCCATGAATACTACAGGGGCATTGGTTAACACAAATGGTAGCACTAAAAACTCATAGTGTCCATATCTTGTCCGGAATGCTGTTTTAAGGACATCCTCTTTTATTATTCTTACTTGGTGGTAACCATATCGCAAGTCAATCTTGGAATACATCGTTGCTCCTTTCAATTGATCAAATAAATCATTAATCCTCGGCAAAGGATAACGATTCTTGATGGTTACTCGGTTGAGCTTGCGGTAGTCAATGCACATTCTTAGATTTCCATCATTTTTGGCTACAAACAAAGTTGGTGCGCCCCATGGTGAAAAGCTGGGTCTGATGAGTCCCTTAGCTGAAAGTTCTTCTATCTACTTTTTTAATTCCGCCAATTTCGCTGGTGCCAATCTATATGGAGTGATGGAGATAGGTTCAGTGCTAGGTACTAAATCAATACAAAATTCCACTTCCCGTTCGGATGGTAATTTGAGTAAATCTTCAGGAAAGACCTCTGGGTACTCACAAACAACCTGGGGTAACTCATCCTTATTACCAGGTTCATCCTCTGCTACTGTCAAGTTGGTAACAAGACTACATAAATCTACCGGTCCTTGTGCATCTATGGCTGGTACGATCTTAATATTATATCAATTAGAATAAAACCGCACTTGTTCACCTTCCAGAGTAAACAAAGTTACCCGCCCCATATGGTAGTCAATTTTGGCTTGATAAGTTGCTAACCAATTCATTTCAAGAATGACATCAAACTTTGCATCTCCATCAAAATCATATCAAAGGTTGAATGATGCTCTTAACTATTTAAGGCATTTCTAATCACTAGCTGACACCCGTTACGTACTCTTGTGAGGGAAGAATAGCTAGAAATAGGGGTTTCAACGCATTATGGGGTACTAATGGTTTTGTTTTGAGTCCCAAAATAGCAAAAAATGTGGCAGAAATAAAAGAGTGGGATCCATCGGTGTCAATCGTACAGTAACATGGGATGTATATACAAGAAAGTACCTCGAGTCACCAACGGCTCCACTGGGGCTTCTGGCGGAATGACCACATAAGCTCTTCCTTGGGTTTGTGCATTAGGAGTTCCATCCCTTGCCTGGCTTGGTGTGGCCCTTCTGCGTTGCTGTTGTTGAGTCCTACTTTGCACACTCCCAAGAGCGTTATACCTCTGTAGCGAGGGTTGTTGTACTAATTGTGAGATTGGGGATTGTTCTTTTGAGTTGAATTGTGGAAATCTTTCTCTACTTTGTGGACAGATCCTCTGAAGATGACCTGGTTGGCCACAGTTATAACAACTTCTAGTGCTTCCACCACTTACGCCACTACCCAGGGTTGTCCACCTCATTGGTTGTCTTGGGCATTCTTTGCTCTTATGCCTAGGTTATTTACAGTTATAGCAGAAAACCTGTCCTAGAGATGACCTCATAGGAGACCTTAATTGTGACGGTGCCACTCTACTGGGTTGTGGGTATGGCGATTATGGTGGTGGTGATAACAGTCTTTCTCTTGGCCTTTTCTTATTTGCAATTCCAAATGAAGAAATCGAATTCCTATTCTGCCGGCCTTCCTTAAAAATTCCTAGTCTCGGTCATATCTCTATACACCGTCATAGCTCTGTTTATTAGAGTTTCATAGTCATCGAGTCCAAGTGGAACTCTCCTTCCTCGCAAAGCCGGTCGTAGTCCTCGTTCAAACCATCTGCACTTGAGACAAGTAGTAGAGACAAGTTCTGGAGCGTACTCAGAGATATCTGAAAACCTCCTCTCATATTCTTGTACTGTCATGGAGTCTTGAATTAAGTTAAAAAATTATTCCCTTTTTGCATCTCTCAAGAATTGCGGGAAAAAGTGATTTTTGAATCTTTCTTTGAATCCTTCCCAAGTTAGTCCTATGGCTTCCCTGCAATTCTGTACACTACTCCACCAGTTTACTGTACGTACCCCTAGCAGGAAGGTAGTAATAATGATTCTGGTCAAATGATCGGTTATCTCCATAGCTGTTAAGATTTTCATACATTCTGCCATAAATTACTCAGCAATTTCAATGTTAGGGGTACCATCATAAGTAGGAGGCTTTAACCTTCAAAACTTTTCTAACATGTGTGGCCCTGTTTGATGTCGGTTTGGAGCGTCTACTCTCAACCCACCATTTGTCAACAATTCAATTAGCTATTGCAATACCACCCCAGCATTAACAACTGCTATAGTTTGTGGAATTTTCGGCACCTGAGCATTCTCTTCCTCTTTCCTTGGATTTTCTTGTTGAACTTGTGGATGCATTTCAGTTGCAGCATTAGGGTGTGATTCCCGTTCTAGTAAGATAGGTCTATCATTTATGTTATTATCAGGAACTCCTCTACCTTTACCCCGACCTTGACCTCGGCTCCGAATTCCACATGGTGGCATGCTAAAATACAACATGTTATAATTTTAATACCAAGTTAGCAACCAATATCTATTAATACCTGTGATATAATGGAAACATAACTATTTCATTTATAGCCAAACGTTTTATTATATTAAAAGAAAAAGAATGTGGGTCTGGTCTTATATACGCTACAAAATTTCTAGAGTCCCCTTCCAAAACAGCACACAAAATAGTTAACAAGAAGGGAAAGATGTACAAGAAAATTTCTCCCTTCAAGTCTATTACTAACCAGTCGTTACAATACATTAACTAACATTCTTGGCAGCCCTTTTTTTTCTTTCAGTCATTCCTACAAAACCTACGGATATAGCCGGGCTGACCGTAAGAGTAGCACCTTGGTGGATTGGGAGGGCCTCGCTGCTGAATGTGCCCCATTTGTTGGCAATTAGGGCATATATGGGGCCTATTCCCAGTTTCCGCACATAACATAATGTCCCCGGTACTTCCTTCTTGCTCCCTGGTGTTGATATCCACCATGGTTGGTATAGGCTGCAAGATCGCTATCGGTTGCAGGACGGTATACGGAGGTAGGCTTATTTCAGTAGGGTATACCGGTCCAACATTTGTAGGTGGGTTAAATATCGCCTCTCGATTGATATGTATAAGAAGGTCGTTATTGGGCCAGATTATCTCTGAGATTGGATTGACTACGTTTTGCTATCCTGGATTAGTTGGGTTGGCCATGTCCCTAAAAAATAAAAAACAATTCAAATTAATCCTACGTTCATATTTACAAGCAAACATTATTCACTAAACTTTATAAACACATTTTATGTAAGACCATAAATTTTCCTAACCACTAATTTATAATTTTCACATAAAACATCAGTGGCCCACGGTGTCTAGGTATTCTAATTCATCGGCTCTAATACCACCCCGTCATGCCCCCAAAATCGTGAGATCCTGAGGGGTGAGTTTAGAATGTAAAGTCATTGGCTATTCTATTTATAAGTGGCAATAACAAATTTCTTAAAATACATGCATTGGATTAAATTAAACCTGGTTAACGTAAGCTTCATTTATTGTAAAGTGATATTTTTACAAGCATAAAAATTTTGAAATTATAAAAAGTTAAAATTGTTCACAGAGCTACAAGGTTTCAAATCTAGAGTGCTGACCCTCCTGGGTGTCAGGCTCCGTACCCGCAACATGGTCTGTAGGGACGTGAGCACCAAACCACTTATGCTCACGATGTATAGAAATGTACCCTTTTTATAATCCATTACATGAAACAGTTAATATAACAAGAAATTGTAATATCTCAACAGATAACAGGATAAGGCAGTCTTTGTCCATACTTTTTATTCCTCTTGTTATTATTTTATTTTCCCAAGATGGGGAAGGATCCTCTATAAGACTATCCCACAATCATAGTGGTAGCCCAAACCATCACTTAGTGTGATATATATACAGGTCGCGAAGCACCCCTATGTCGTCGTTTATGGATCCGAGTCTAAGGGCCATAATGAGGCTTATCCCTTTCATCGTCATTGTGGCTTACTAGTCCACGGGCACGATTACCTGACCTTGCGCAGGTTTAAGGGCTTTCAACCTAAGGGTATTTCATGACCCTCCCTATTTTGTATAGTATCTTCACTATCCCCAAAATCAAAAATTTCTTAGGTTTCACTTTTCTCTTGTTAAAGTTTAGAAAGAATGTTGGTGAGTGGGTTAATTTTCATAATTCATGTCTCTGTTTGCAAAAAAACACATATTTATCTTATTTTAACAAATCATGGCATATCTCAACATTGAATAGAAATTTTCGCATTGAATAATAAATCTCAGCATTAAATAGAAAATCTTCTAATTCTAATCGCAACTTTAATGTCACCAAAGTTTAGCTTACAAATATAACATTAAATATATAAACTTAACCCACTATTATACCCCTATTAAATAATATATATATTTTATCAGCTTATAATATTTCATAACCAAAGAAAGTAAAATTAGTCTAATCGAGAGAGATGTGGGCGTCCTGGAAAAAGCATCAGTTCATAATTTCTTTATTGTTTAATTTCTTTCTCAAAGGAAATTTGGGTCTGATTTGAAAACTTAAAATTTTGCTTCCAAGATATGCTAAATTTATTTTTATGGCTATCTCCTATTAACAAAGACATTATAAAAAAAAAGTGTAAATAATACATTAAAACCCTACTTCGAAAATAAAGAAATTCCAAGGTTTAAAGTTCGTTCCATCGTGTCTTTCTTCTGGGGTAAGAGTGTCCCAATTTGATAGCGGCAAAATGATCACGACGTCGAGATTATCAAAGCCTTGATATTCCTCACTTCTCATTTTTTATTTCTTTCTCTCTCTTTTTTTTTTCTTCTCTTTTCCGGTTCCACTCTCTGGCCAACGCCTCAGTATTTATACTCAATTCTCCCTGCCCACGTGGCAGCTCCCTGAGTCAAGGAAGCCACCAAGCAAGGCTACGACATAGCCTCATGTGTTGGCTCATCAAGGCTAAGGTGGGGCAGATGATTCATAGAGGCTAAGGCACTTAGAGTACCATCAAGCATATTTCACTAACACCACGTGCTCTTTTTTTTTTTTTTTTTTCCCTTCCTTACACGTAGTACATGATAGCCAAGCAAAGAAAAATCCTACAAGCTTTGGCCCTCTTTTTTTTTTTTTTTCTTACACTAATATATGTTATATTTAAAATTAATATATTAAAATAATGAGTAAAAAGAAATAAAATAATTATTGTTTCGGAATGTCACATTCTCTTCGTCCTTGAAATTTAGATAACTATTGTAACAATTGATTCCATAAATAATTAAGGATATCGCATTCTTATTTCAGATTCTCGTTCCTAAGTAGTCTCTTTCACACCATGATGTTTCCATAACACTTGAACCAATGGGATTGTTTTCCCTCGAAGTATTGGACTTCGAGAATTAATGACACAGACTGGTCCAACCTTGTATGTTACATCAGGATCAACCTCTAGTTCAGACCAATCTAATACATGTGTAAGGTCTGAAATATACTTGCGAAGCATAGACACATGAAATACCTCATGATCCTTGACAATTGTGGCGGTAATGCTAACCGGTAAGCAACCTCTCCAACCTTTACCAAAACCTCAAATGGCTTGATATATCTGGGTGACATTTACCTCGTCGGCCAAATCAGAACTGCCTTTTTCATGGTGAGACATTCAAAAACACATGATCTCTTACTGAAAATCCTAAGGGCCTACTCCTCTGATCTGCATAACTCTTTTGGTGATTTCGTGCTGTTTCCAATCATTGCCTAATAATTCTGAACTTTTCATTAGTCTCCTGAACTAATTCTAGTCCAATCATTGTTGTTTCTCCAACTTGAGTCCAACACACCGGTGATCTACAGGGTCTACCATACAAAGCCTCAAATGGTGCCATTCCAATATGGCTTGATAACTGTTATTATAAGCAAACTCTACGAATGACAGATAAATTTCCTAGCTACCTCCAAAATCCAATACACATGCTTATTGTAGATCTTCTAAAACTTGGATTGTGTGTTCAGACTGTCCATCTGTTTGAGGATGATACGCGGTACTAAAACACAACTCTGTTCCCATTGCTAACTAAAAAATCTACCAAAACTTGGAGACAAAACGGGAATCCCGGTCTGAAACAATTGACACCGGAGTCCCGTGGAGTCTTAAGATCTCTTCAAATTTACAATCTGGCTAGAGTATCCAATGTGTCAGTTCTTCGAATTGGCAAAAATGAGCTGACTTGGTTAGACAATCCATAATTACCCATATTGCTTCATGCCCCTTTCTTATTTTTTGGAAGTCCCACCACAAAATCCGTAGTTACGTGCTCCCATTTCCACTCAGATACTAGTAAAGGCTGTAACAATTCAGCTGGCCTCTGATGTTCTGCCTTAATTTGCTGACAAGTCAAGCATTTGCTAATGAAGTCTGCCACATCTTTCTTAATTCCGGGCCAGTAAAATTGTCATTTTGGATCGTGGTACATCTTTGTAACTCCTGGATGTACTCTCAGTCGATAATGATGAAATTCTCTCGAATCAATGATGGTACAAAGATTCTCCCCCTAATATTTCACCATATTGTCATCATTTGCGTCCATCCTGGCATGTTAGTTATTTCTCTTATTCTTACCAAGACATTTTTTGCTTCTTTATATGACCTTTGTGCCTCAGCTACTCTATTTGTTAGAACCAGCTGAATGACTAAAGTATACAATATCTCTTGTTCATCTGCTTCCTTATATTCAAGGTTAAACTCACCCGATTTCTCTATCATTGCCCATTCTTTAGCAGCAATACTTGCTAAATCACAACGAGTCTTCCTACTAAGAGCGTTTGCAACCAAATTGGCCTCGCCTGGATGATACTATAAATTAAATCCATAATCTTCCATATATTTCATCCATCTTCTTTATCTCAAGTTCAAATCCTTTTGGGTAACTATATACTTTAAAATTTTTTGATCTGAAAATACTTCAAATTTCTCCCCGTACAAATAGTGCCTACAAATCTTTAGGGCAAAGATAACAGCTGCCAACTCTATGTCATGAACTTGGTAGTTTTGCTAATGAGCCTTCAACTGCCTTGACCCATAAGAAACTACTCTCCCATCTTGCATAAGTACACAAACAAATCCCTTTTCGGAAGCATCGCAATACACAGAATATCCCAATCCCCTTTCTGGAATAATTAATACTAGAGAATATCCCAATCCCCTTTCTGGAATAATTAATACTAGTACGGTGGTTAATCTTACTTTGCTTTCTTGGTAAGACCTTCACAGGCTTTATCCCATGTGAATTTGATTCCTTTTCAGGTTAACTTAGTCAAATGAGTAGTCAACCTAAGAAATCCAGCACAAATCTATGGTAATATCCTGTTAATCCCAAGAAACTTCAGATCTTAGCCACCGTTTTTGGTCTTGGCCTGCTCAAAATGGCTTTAATCCTAACTGGATCCACTATCACTCCTTTGGAAAAAACAACATGTCCTAAAAGTTTTTTTTCTTAAAGCCAAAATTCACACTTTTTGAGCTTAGCATATAACTGGTGATCTTTTAGAAGCAGTAACCCTATTCTCAGGTGTTCTGCATGTTTCTCCTTATTTTTAGAATACACCAACACATCTTCAATTAATACCACAACAAATTTATCCAAATACTGCCTGAACACCCTATTCATCAAATCCATGAATACTGTAGGGGTATTGGTTAACATAAATGGTAGCACTAAAAACTCGTAGTGTCCATATCTTGTCCGGAACGCTGTTCTAAGGACATCATATTTCCTTATTCTCACTTGGTGGTAACCAGATCGTAAGTCAATCCTAGAAAATACTGTTACTCCTTTCAATTGATCAAATAAATCGTTAATCCTCGGTAAGGGATACCGATTCTCGATGGTTACTCGGTTGAGCTTACGATAGTCAATGCACATTCTTAGGTTTCCATCATTTTTGGCTACAAGCAAAGTTGGTATGCCCCATGGTGAAACACTGGGTCTGGTGAGTCCCTTAGCTGAAAGTTCCTCTATCTACTTTTTTAATTCCATCGGTTCCATCGGTGCCAGTCTGTATGGAGCGATGGAGATAGGTTTAGTGCCAGGTACTAAATCAATATGAAATTCCACATTCCGTTTGGGTGGTAATCCAGGTAAATCTTCAAGAAAGACCTATGGGTACTTATAAACAACCTAGGGTAACTCATCCTTATCCCCAGGTTCATCCTCTGCTATTGTCAAGTTAGCAATAAGACTACATAAATCTACCCATCCTTGTGCATCTATGGCTGGTACGATCTCAAAATTATATCAATTTGAATAAAACTGCACTTGTTTGCCTTCCAGAGTACACAAAGTTACTCGCCCCGTATTATAGTCAATTTTGGCTTGATACCAATTCATTCTAAGAATGACATCGAAACTTTGCATCTCCAACAAAATCATATCAACGGTTGAAAGATACTCTTAACTATTTAAGGCATTTCTAATCATTGGCTCACACCCGTTACATACTCTTGTGAGGGAAGAATAGCCCGAAGTAGGGGTTTCAATTCATAATGGGGGTACTAACGGTTTTGTTTTGAGTCCCAACGCAGCAACAAATGTGGCAGAAATAAAAGAGTGGGATGCACCGGTGTCAATAGTACAATAACATGGGAAGTATAAATAAGAAAATACCTCGAGTCACCAACGGCTCCACCGGGGGCTTCTGGCGGAATGACCACATAAGCTCTTCCTTGGGTTTGTGCATTAGGAGTTCCATTCCTTGCCTGGCTTGGTGTGGCCTTTCTGCATTGCTGTTTGTTGAGTCCTACTTTGCACACTCCCAAGAGGGTTATACCTCTATAGCGGGGGTTGTTGTACTGATTGTGAGATTGGGGATTATTCTTTTGAGTTAAATAGTGGAAATCTTTCTCTACTTTGTGGACAGTCCTCTGAAGATGACCCACTTGGCCATAGTTGTAACAACTTCTAGTGCTTCCACCACTTACGCCACTGCCCAAGGTTGTCCACCCCATTGGCTATCTTGGGCATTCTTTGTTTTTATGCCCAGGCTATTTACAGTTATAGCAGAAAACCTGTCCTAGAGGTGACCTCATAGGAGCCCTTAATTGTGATGGTGCCACTCTACTCGGTTATGGGTATAACAGTTATGGTGGTGGTGGTAACAGTCCTTCTCTTGGCCTTTTCTTATTTGCAATTCCAGATGAAGAAATCGAATTCCTATTCTACTACCCTTCCTGAAAAATTCCTAGTCTCGGTCATATCTCTATCCACCGTCATAGCTCTGTTTATTAAAGTTTCATAGTCATCGAGTCCAAGTGGAACTATTCGTCCTCGCAAAGCTGGTCGTAGTCCTCGTTCAAACCATCTGCACTTGGGATGAGTAGTAGAGACAAGTTCTGAAGCGTAATCCGAGATATCTAAAAACCTCCTCTCATATTCTAGTACTGTCACGGAGTCTTGAATTAAGTTAGAAAATTCTTCCCTTTTTGCATCTCTCAAGGATTGCTAGAAAGAGTGATTACTGAATCTTTCTTTGAATCCTTCCCAAGTCAGTCCTATGGCTTCCCTGCAATTCTGTACACTACTCCACCAGTTTACCACACGTCCTCCTAGCGGAAAGGTAGTCAAATTGATTCGATTCAAATGATCGGTTATCTTCATAGCTGTTACGATTTTCTTACATTCGAGTCAAATGATCGGTTATCTCCATAGCTGTTAAGATTTTCTTACATTCTGCCATAAATTGCTCAGTAATTTCAATGTTGGGGGTACCATCATAAGTAGGAGGCTTCAATCTTCGAAACTTTTCTAATATGTGTGGCCCTTTTTGAGGTCGGTTTGGAGCGTTTGCTCTCAACCCACTATTTGTCAACAATTCAGCTAGCTATTGCTATACCAACCCAGCATTAACAACTGCTACAGTCTACGGAATTTCAGGCACCTGAGCATTCTCTTCCTCTCTTCCTGGATTTTCTTGTTGAACTTCTGGATGCATTTCAGTTGTAGTATTAGGGTGTGATTCCCGTTCTAGTAAGATAGGTCTATCGTTTATGTTAGTATCAAGAACTCCTCTACCCCTATCCCGACCTTGACCTTGGCTCTGAATTCCACGTGGTGGCATGCTAAAATACATGTTAAAATTTTAATACCAAGTTGGCAACCAATATCTATTCATACCTGTGATACAATAGAAACATAACTGTTTCATTTATAGCCAAATGTTTTATTACATTAAAACAAAAAGAATATGGGTCTGGTCTTATATACACTACAAAAGTTTCGGAGTCCCCTTCCAAAACAGCACACAAAATAGTTAATAAGAAGGGAAAGATGTACAAGAAAATTTCTCCCTTCAAGTCTAGTACTAACCAGTCGTTACAATACATTAACTAACGCTCTTGGTAACCCTTTTTTTTTCTTTTAGTTATTCCTGCAAAACTTACAGATATGGCTGGGCAGACCGTAGGAGTACTACCTTGGTGGACTGGGAGGGCCTCGCTGCTGAATGTGCCCTATTTGTTGGCAATTGGGGCATATATAGGGCCTATTCCTAGTACCCACACACAACATAATATCCCCGGTACTTCCTTCTTGTACTCTGGCATTGATATCTACCGTGGTTAGTATAGGTTATAGGATCACTATCGGTTGCAGGACTGCATACGGAGGTAGGCTAATTTCAATAGGGTATACCGGTCCAACATTTGTAGGTGGGTAAAAATATCGCCCCTTGATTGATATGTATAAGGAGGTCGTTATTGGGCCAGATTATCTCCAAAATTGGATTGACTATGTTTTGCTGTCCTGAATTAGTTGGGTTGGCCATGTCTCTAAAAATAAAAAAACAATTCAAATTAATCCTACGTTCATATTTTACCAGCAAACAATATTTACTAAACTTTATAAACATATTTTATGTAAGACCATAAATTTTCCTAACCACTAATTTATAATTTTAACATAAAACATCGGCTACCCACGGTCTCTAAGTATTTTGATTACTCGGCTCTAATACCACCCCGTCATGCCCCCAAAATCGTGAGATCCTGAGGGGTGAGTTTAGAATGTAAAGTCATTGACTATTCCATTTATAAGTGGCAATAACGATTATCTTAAAATACATGCATTGGATTAAATTAAACCTGGTTAACGTAAGCTTCATTTATTTAAAGTGATATTTTTACATACATAAAAATTTTGAAATTATAAAAAGTTAAAATTGTTTACAAGGTTTCAAATCTAGAATGCTGACCCTCTTAGATGTCAGGCTTCGTACCTACAACATGGTCTATAGGGACGTGAGCACTAAACCACTTATGCTCATAATGTATTGAAATATACCCTTTTTATAATCCATTTCATGAAACAGTTAATATAACAAGAAATTGTAATAGTTTAACACATACCAGGAGAAGACAATGTTTGTCCATACTTTTTATTCCTTTTATTATCCTCTTGTTATTATTTTATTTTCCCAAGGAGGGGAATGATTCTCTGCATGACTATCCCACAGTCATAGTGGTAGCCCAAACTATCGCTTAGTTCGATATATATACAGGTCACGAAACACCCCAACGTTGTCGTTTATAGATCCAAGTCTAAGGGCCACAATGAGCCTTATAACTTTCGTCGTTGTTGTGGCTTACTAGTCCGCGGGCACGATTACCTGACCCTGCGTAGGTTTAAGGCCTTTTAACCTAAGGTATCCTACCTATTTTGTATAGTATCTTCACTTTCCCCAAAATCAAAAATCTCTTAGATTTCACTTTTCTCTTGTTAAAGTTTAGAAAGAATGTTGGTGAGTGGGTTAATTTTCATAATTCATGTCTCTGTTTGCAAAAAAACACATGTTCATCTTATTTTAACAAATCATGGCATATCTCAACATTGAATAGCAATTCTTAGCATTGAATAATAAATCTTAGTATTGAATTGAAAATCTTATAATTCTAATTGCATTTTTAATGTCACCAAAGTTTAGCTTTCAAATATAACATTAAATATATAAAATTAACCCACTATTATACCCCTATTAAATAATATATATATTTATCAGCTTATAATATTTCATAACCAAAGAAAGCAAAATTAGTCCAATCAAGAGAGATGCGGGCGTCGTGGAAAAGCATCGGTTCATAATTTCTTTGTTGTTTAATTTCTTTCTCAAAGGAAATTTGGGTTTGATTTGAAAACTTAAAATTTTGCTTCCAGGATATGCTAAATTTATTATTCTGGCTATGTCCTATTAACGAAGACATTATAAAAAAAAAGTATAAACAATACATTAGAACCCAACCTCGAAAATAAAGAAATTCCAAGGTTTAAAGTTCGTTCCATCGTATCTTTCTTCTAGGGTAAGAGTGTCCCAATTTGATAGCGCCAAAATGATCACGACGTCGATATTATCGAAGTCTTGATATTCCTCACTTCTCCTTTTTTATTTTTTCTCTGTCTTCTTTTTTCTTCTCTTTCCTGGTTCCACTCTCTGGCCAGCACCTCGGTATATATACTCAATTCTCCCTGCCCACGTGGTAGCTCCCTGAGTCAAGGAAGCCACCCAGCAAGGCTACGCACATAGCCTCATGTGCTGGCTCATCAAGGCTAAGGTGGGGCAGATGATTCATAGAGGCTAAGGCACTTAGAGTACCATCAAGCATATTTCACTAATGCCACATGTTCTTTTTTTTTTTTTTTTCCCCTTCCTTACACGTAGTACATGATAGCCAAGTAAGGAAAAATCCTACAAGCTTCGGCCCTATTTTTTTTCCCTTAAAATAATATATATTATATTTAAAATTAATATATTAAAATAATGAGTAAAAAGAAATAAAATAATTTTTTTTTTTTGGATTGTTACATTCTCTTCGTCCTCGAAATTTAGATAACTATTGTGACAATTGATTACATATATAATTAGGAATATCGCATTCTTATTTCAGATTCTCGTTCCGAAGTAGACTCCTTCATACTGTGATGTTTCCATAACACTCGAACCAACGGGATTGTTTTCCCTCGAAGCACTTGATTTCGAGAATTAAAGACTCAGACTGGTCCAACCTTGTATGTTACATCAGGATCCGCCTCTAGTTCAGACCAGTCTAATACGTGTGTAGGGTCTGAAATATACTTGCGAAGCATGGACACATGAAATACCTCATGTATCCTTGACAATTGTGGCGGTAATGCTAACCGATAGGTAACCTCTCCAACCTTTGCCAAAACCTCAAATGGCTCGATATATCTGGGTGACATTTACCTCATCGGCCAAATCAGAACTACCCTTTTCGTGGTGAGACTTTCAAAAACACATGATCTCCTACTGAAAATCCCAAAGGCTTTTGGTGATTTCGTGCTATTTCCAATCATTGCCTAATAATTCTGAACTTTTCATTAGTCTCCTGAACTAATTCCAGTCCAATCATTGTTGTTTCTCCAACTTGAGTCCAACACACCAGCGATCTACTGGGTTTATCGTTCAAAGCCTCAAATCGTGCCATTCCAATAGGGCTTGATAACTTTTATTATAAGAAAACTTAACCAATGACAGATACATTTCCTAGCTACCTCCCAAATCCAGTACACATGCTCATTGTAGATATTCTAAAACTTGGATTGTGTGTTCAGACTGTCCACCTGTTTGAGAATGATACGCGGTACTGAAACATAACTCTGTTCCCTTTGCTAACTAAAAACTCTGCCAAAACCTGGAGACAAAACGAAAATCCTGGTCTGAAATAATTGACACCGGAGTCCCATGGAGTCTTAAGATCTCTTGAATATACGATCTGGCTAGAGTATCCAATGTGTCAGTTCTTCGAATTGGCAAAAAATGAGCTGACATGGTTAGACGATCCATAATCACCCATATTGCTTCATGCCCCTTTCTGGGTTTGGTAGTCCCACCACAAAATCCATAGTTACATGCTTCCATTTCCACTCAGACACTAGTAAAGGCTGTAACAATCCAGCTGGCCTCTGATGTTCTGCCTTAACTTGCTGACAAGTTAAGCACTTGTTGACGAAGTCTGCCACATCTTTCTTAATTTCGGGGCAGTAAAACTGTCATTTTAGATCGTGGTACATCTTTGTACCTCCTGGATGTACTCGCAGTCGATAATGATGAAATTCTCTCATGATGTCATCCTGACTAATGATAGTACAAAGATTCTCCGCATAATATTTCACCACATTGTCATCATTTGTCGTCCATCCTGGCATGTTAATTATTTCTCTTATTCTTACCCAAACATTTTCTGCTTCTTTATCTGACCTTTGTGCCTCAGCTACTCTACTTGTCAGAACAAGCTAAATGACAAAAGTATATAATATCCCTTGTTCATTTGAAGTATACAATATCCCTTGTTCATCTGCTTCCTTATATTCAAGGTTAAACTCACCCAATTTCTCTATCATTGCCCATTCTTTAGTAGCAATACTTGCCAAATCACAACGAATCTTCCTATTAAGAGCGCTTGCAACCACATTGGACTCGCCTGGATGATACTGTAAATTAAATTCGTAATCTTTCATATATTCCATCCATCTTCTTTGTCTCAAGTTCAAATCCTTTTGGGTAACTATATACTTTAAACTTTTATGATTTGAAAATACTTCAAATTTCTCTCCGTACAAATAGTGCCTACAAATCTTTAGGGCAAAGATAACAGCTGCCAACTCTAAGTCATGAACTGGGTAGTTTTGCTAATGAGCCTTCAATTGCCTTGACCCATAAGCAACTACTCTCCCATCTTGTATAAGTACACAACCAAGTCCCTCTTTGGAAGCATCATAATATGCAGAATATCCCAATCCCCTCTCTGGAATTATTAATATTGGTACGGTGATTAATCTACCTTTGCTTTCTTGGTAAGACCTTCACAAGCTTTATCCCATATGAATTTGATTCCTTTTTAGGTTAACTTAGTCAAATGAGCAGTCAACCTATAGAAATCCTGCACAAATCTACGGTAATATCTTGCTAATCCCAAGAAACTTCAGATATCAGCCACCACTTTTTGGTCTTGGCCAGCTTAAAATGGCTTCAATCTTAACTGGATCCACTGTCACACCTTTGGCAAAAATAACATGCCCCAAAAGTTTTTTCTCTTCAAGCCAAAATTCACACTTTTTGAGCTTAGCATATAACTAGTGATCTTTTAGAAGCAGTAACCCTATTCTCAGGTGTTCTGCATGTTCCTCCTTATTTTTAGAATACACCAACACATCTTCAATTAGTACCACAGCAAATTCATCTAAATACTCCTTGAACACCCTATTAATCAAATCCTTGAATACTGTAGGGGTATTGATTAACATAAATGGTAGCATTAAAAACTCGTAGTGTCCATATCTTGTCCAGAATGCTGTTTTAAGGAATCCTCTTTCCTTATTCTCACTTGGTGGTAACCAGATCGCAAGTCAATCGTGGAAAATATCATTGCTCCTTTCAATTGATCAAATAAATCATTAATCCTCAGTAAGGGATACCGATTCTGGATGGTTACTTGGTTGATCTTATGGTAGTCAATGCACATTCTTAGATTTCCATCCTTTTTAGCTACAAACAAAGTTGGTGCGCCCTATGGTGAAACACTGGGCCTGATGAGTCCCTTTGCTGAAAGTTCCTCTATCAGCTTTTTTAATTCCGCCAGTTCCACCGGAGCCAATCTGTATGGAGCAATGGAGATAGGTTTAGTGCCAGATACTAAATCAAGACGAAATTCTATATTCTGTTCGGGTGGTAATCTGGGTAAATCTTCAAGAAAGACCTACGGGTACTCACAAACAACCTGGGGTAACTCATCCTTATCCCTAGGTTCATCCTCTGCTATTGTTAAGTTAGCAACAAGAATGCATAAATCTACCCATGCTTGTGCATCTATGGCTGGTATGATCTCAAAATTACATCAATTTGAATAAAACTGCACTTGTTTGCCTTCAAGAGTACACAAAGTTACCCGCCCCATATGGCAGTCAATTTTGGCTTGATAAGTTGCTAACAAATTCATTCCAAGAATGACATCAAAACTTTACAGCTCCATTAAAATCATATCAAAGGTTGAATGATACTCTTAACTATTTAAGGCATTTCTAATCACTAGCTCACGCCCATTACATACTCTTGTGAGAGAAGAATAGCCAAAAATAGGGGTTTCAACGCATAATAGGGGTACTAATGGTTTTGTTTTGAGTCCCAAAGCAACAACAAATGTGGCAGAAATAAAAGAATGGGATGCACCGGTGTCAATTGTACAGTAACATGGGAAGTATACACAAGAAAGTACCTCGGGTCACCAACGGCCCCACTGGGGCTTCTGGCGGAATGACCACATAAGCTCTTCCTTGGGTTTGTGCATTAGGAGTTCCATCCCTTACTTGGCTTGGTGGGGCCCTTCTCGTTGCTGTTGTTGAGTCCTACTTTGCACACTCCCAAGAGAGTTATACCTCTGTAGCAGGGATTTTTTATACTGATTGTGAGAATGGGGATTGTTCTTTTGAGTTGACTAGTGGAAATCTTTCTCTATTTTATGGACAGTTTCTCTGAATATGACTCGATTGGCCACAGTTGTAACAACTTCTAGTGCTTCCACCATTATTAAACAAGTTCAGCTTTCAAATATATTATTAAATATATGAAATTAACCCACTATTATACCCCTAATAAACAATATATATCTTTTATCATTTTATTATATTTCATAACCAAAGAAAGTAAAATTAGTCCAATCGAGAGAGTTGCGGACATCGTGGAAAAAGCGTCGGTTCATAATTTCTTTATTGTTTAATTTCCTTCTCAAAGGAAATTTGGGTTTGATTTGAAAACTTAAAATTTTGATTCCATGATATGCTAAAATCATTTTTATGGCTATCTCCTATTAACGAAAACATTATAAAAAAATATATAAATAATACATTAAAACCTTACCTCAAAAACGAAGAAATTCTAAGGTTTAAAGTTCATTCTATCGTATCTTTCTTCTCGGGTAGAAGTATTCCAATCTGATAGTGCCACAATGATCACAACGTCGAGATTACCAAAGCCTTGATATTCCTCACTTTTCCTTTTCTATTTCTTTATTTCTTTTCTTTTTTTTTTCTTCTCTTCCCCGGTTTCACTCTCTGGCCAATGCCTCGGTATTTATACTCAATTCTCCCTGCCCACATGGCAGGTCTATGAGTCAAGGAAGCCACCCAGCAAGGCTACGCACATAGGCTCATGTGCTGGCTCATGAAGGCTAAGATGGGGCAAATGATTCGTCGAGGCTAAGGCACTTAGAGTGCCATCAACCATATTTCCCTAATGCTACGTGTTCTTTTTTTTTTTTTTTTTTTTCTTCCTTTCATTTAGTACGTGATAGCCAAGCAAAGAAAAATCTTACAGGCTTCGGCCCCCTTCTTTTTTGCAATAATATATATTATATTTAAAATTAATATATTATATTAATGAGTAAAAAATAAATAAAATAATTTTTTTTTTGGATTGTTACACTAAATAACATTATGTAGATGAATCGATATCCTCATGAAAATACTAATTGGGCCAATACTAGTAAATTATTAATTTTTTTTCTTACCATTTGATAATTTAATATGTAAAATTTTTAGTATATCACTATAGCCAATCTAATTATACAAAATAATCCATACTCAAATATTGTTTCCATAATTTGAAGCAAAAATATATTTCAAGTGTAATAATCTACAGTTAAACAAATGCCTTTTTTTTTTTTTGAATCTGTACAAAATGTCAACCTTCAAGAAAATTTATATAAAATCTATAGATTTCTATCATAATTTTAAGTACTAAACCCGCGGCTAGAAATTGAACCAACTAATAATCAAAGTTGTAATAACATACAAAATTTACAGTCTTCCTTCAAAAATCTTTAAATAACTAATAAAATAATTCAATTAATTAATCTCGATTCTCTCGAATCAAATGCACATAAAAAAAATTTCACGCCACACATTTTTTTATACCCCTAGGATGAAAAGAATGAAAACTAATAAATCCAATTTAAACATATTTCACATGTTTTCGATTAAATAAAAGAAACTTAACCGACTATATCAAAATTTATGACTCAAGAAATATTTTCTTCACAAATTAAAATTTGGAAAATATTCAATTTTCCATGTTATAACTAATGAGGAAAGTAAATTTGATCGATGAATCAAAGTTAACTAAATATAACAGCATTCAATTAAATGATAACCATCCAACTAAATAGATTAAACTTTACAATTTTTCCTAGATTGCATCCATTAAAATCATTTAACCAACGATACATTATATTCCTCATATCTTAACAATTAAGAGAATAAATTAATAAATTAAATTCTTTAACGTGGAATAATAAAATATGCATGATATGTAATATTCTAATAACTAAGTTATTATTATTAAGTCTCGTATTAAGGTTTCTGCGATGATTGTCATTCATTAAAATACCTTTTTTTTATCAAACATCAAATCTAACTCTACTTACAAAATAAACTAATCATATCACACAAATATAAGAGGACACCAATATATTAAAATAATAAATATCATATTTTTAAAAGGATTTTCGAATATATGTATACAAAACTTTTCAAAATGCGATTTAAGTCATCATATAAATATCACATCTCATCATTACCCATATATACGCGTTAAAATTATACAATTTAACTTCCATCCATGGCTCCCTCTTAGATTTAAATTTCAATTCTAAAAATACTATAGTCTATCTGTTTCACACAGAGCTAGGTTTATCTTCTATTCAAATATCTAAATAAATTAATTCTAAAAATATTGGTTTCTTTTTTCTTTTTTCTTTACTCTAATGAAAATACAAATCAAAAATAAAGATAAATGTCGAAATAATATTCATCAAACATTACCCAAATTTTTACTCAAATCACAAGTTTTCACAAACACCACCAAGATAACCATTTTCCATAATTACAATTTACTCAAATCATATAAAATTAAATCAAATCATGTAGGACTTACTCATAATGATATTACCAATTACTTTAAGCTAAATTCAACCAAATTTGACCTCAATGCATGCAGGAACATTAGATCAATGGATTTTTCTCTTTTTTCAAATGTTAAAAGAACATAGTGTAGTACTGAAAAAAACTCAAAAATATCTGTCCAAATAACTATTTTCATGAATATAAATTTTGTAACTAAAAATAATATTTGCAAGCATTTAATAATTGTAAAATTTGATAATATCACATATTTCAATCATTAAAATTATAGATACACGAATGAATGATAATTATCCACAAAGACTAAATTAAATTCTTACAAAATATGCCTTGACATGACCCAAATAATTAAGAAATGTACGTTAAAAATTTTACAAATTTTAAATATTTTGTTTCAATAACAAATATATTTTATCTTAACGACCAAACGACTCGTAAACTCTAGAAAAAGGCGCAAAGCTAAACTTATACTCTTTTATGCTTAAAATTATCAAGTTAAACTTAACCAAGGAGACCCAATTTCATAATTGCATGTTTAAACTGATTCCTACATGATTATATTTATTGAAATTTTAAAATGTTAGTGAAATATACAAACATTTTAAAAGAAATCAAAATTTAACATTTATTAATCACACATGATCAAAATATAAGAATGCACACGTTGGAATTTAAATGAAACTTAAAATTTATACAAGCGTTGTATTAAAATGAAGCTCAAAATTTATACAAAAACAAGTAAGGGTATGCTATTCTACCTCAAGATTTGAATACTAGCAAGCACATACGTTTATATATTAGGTGGACAATGCTAAATAAACCTTAATCTTTAACTAATTACACTTTGCATCACTACTAAACTTAAGATCACTTTTCATTCCAAAAATTCTAATAAATCTTTCAACCCCACGAATTTACATTGTTGGGGAATGTAAAAAACCCCAAGATCACGGCTATAGTGTATATAATTAACACAAAATTTCTTTACTATTCTATACTACGAGAACAAGATCATACCTTCGAGATCTCTCTGGTTTCGAGATCTCTCTGGTTTGATCTCGACAAATCCAATAGACAAAACTTTTGTTGACTTCGATTTGATTGCTCGATCTCAACCTTTAGCCTTCTATCGTATTCTCGAAAATACCTTCCTTCTCTCTCACAAGATGGTGGGATCTCTCGGAAGTTTCTCTAGGATTCTTATTTTTCTCCTCTAAAAACGTTAAACCTAACTGCCACAAGAGAGGGTATTTTATAAGGCTACAACAGGGACCAATAGGCAAATAAGAAAAGGACTTCCTATGTAATT
>QLOD02082648.1:0-13074 GCA_003260245.2 Sideroxylon spinosum | reverse complement strand
GTACATCGGCTAAGGACGGTTGCATAAGAACAGTTTAAGATAGTTGTTTGGTCCTGGAATCACGGGAACAACGTAGCAAAAGGCCACTTCCTGAGAACGTGCAGAAGTTGAGGATGTGCAAGAGTTATCCCATCAAATTTGCTTATTTATATTAGAAGAAAAAAGGAAAAAAGCGTTCCTAAATCATCACTCCCTCAGTAGGTTCATTATCTTTCAGTCGTTTTCTTTTGTAACCAGCAAAATTAGGAGTAGTTTTAGCATAGATCCCTCAGAATCTTTGTATATCATCAAAATTGTAGCTATATACGGTTTTGATTACTTGTATTCGTTCTTCTTTGGATTGACGGTGAACATCTGTTTACGGCTTGGATGCAGAAAAAAATTATAGCCATAAAAACAATTAATGATAAAATATTTCCTTTTCTTTTACTTTTTGTTTTTATGTGATTATTGCAAATTCACATCGTAGTATTTATAAGATTAGAAATCCCGCACTTTTAGTGCCCGATCATTGAATTCTTTAATCCCTTTTGGATCCTGGCATGCCCGTACTCACATGCGCATTAATACTTTAAAAAAAAAAAAAAACTGTGAAAAAACATGCATTTGTTTGTGTTGTTGCAAACACATATATATTATATATATGCCCAAACTAGTAACTAATTTCGTGCATGTGATGAATTTCTTATTTATTTTTTTAATTTCTAATTAAATTTTGTATTCATAATTTTTAAAAGTTTTTAATTAAATTATATTGCAATTTGTATCAACTTAGTTAAATGAAATATTTTTTGTTCATTAATAAATAAAAATATAATTTATTTAATAATCTCATGATATGTAAAGTATCATTATGCCTTAATTGCATATTTTATATTCTTCCTTATTTACTCTTTATTTACTTAAGCATTACAATTAATGTAAAATAATAAAGATTAAAAAATAATTAATAATTTACATGATAATAATTTATGAATGATCCAGCTTAGATAACAACCTTCATACGTACATTTAACCCAACTTAAATAAAAACACCCATCCATACATTTAATTCAAGGAGTAAAACAAATTCAGGTAACAATTGTCAACGTGTGTATCAAAAAAAATCTAGAAAAATAAGTTAAGTAACTAATATTTTGATAAGTTGATTATACGATTTTGTATTAAATTATTTCCTACAATAAAATTTTAAATCATATTAGTAAATTGTCTTTTTAGATTTTTTGATAAGTGGATGAGCTATTGCTACCTAAATTTTGAGGAAAAAATTCACTTAGACTTATGAGTTATCTATCTTAGCTTTCTATTATAAAAATTAATAATATCTTTTTTGAAATGATTGACAATATTTTGAATTTCAAAACATTATTATTCTAGAATTATTACCTTTATACCCCTATACTTAGGGTCAAAATTACTTATACCCTCTATATTTTGTTATTATGCACTATTTACGAGGAAACTGCAATGGTGAACATCGTCAGGTTAAGAGGTAAGAAGATATAACTATCTTATTTATCTTTGTCGTGCCACACCCTTCTCTCACATCTTTTCTTCTATTTTTCTCTCTTTTCTGTTTTTCTACTTCAAATTTCAAGCCTCTTGTTACAAAATTAAGAAGTTTTCTTCAAATTCCAAACATTTAATAGCATTTCTCAAATTCTTCTCTCCCATCTGTGTCAATGCACTGGAAACCCTTTCAATAGGAAAATGCTTAGAGAAAAAAAAAATTGAAAACCTTCTAAAGACTGTATCAGACTTAAAAGAAAAATTAACATACAAAAAAATCATAAAAGAAATTAACAATTTCCTGCTTCTTATCTACTAATATATATATTTATATATATAATTTTAAGGATTCTAAAAGGAAAACATTAAAGGTTCTGAAAGAAAGATCAAATGCTTGTGTATCTTTGAGAAAGAGGAGTTCATACTCATGGTTAGGGAAGAGCAAGTTGTGGTAGATTAGCCCTTGATTTCAGATTCGACAAAGAGTCTTTGAGGAAGTGTTTGGATTAAAGGTGGAAATGAATTGAGTTATTCACGAATTATTCAAGCTCGACTCAACAAAAGCTTAGCACGAGCTTGGTTCTTAAATAAAACAAGTTCGAATTGAGCTTGATTTGTGGCTTATTCAAATTCGAGCTCGAGTTTAGAAATGCTCATTTAGAAAGCTTATGAATCGGCTCCATAAAATAATTTATAATTTTAACAATATTATTATATTTTTTAATAAAATTTGTATTATATTTTTTATAATATTTTACTTGTTATATTTTAAACTGAAAAGACACTGTTTTGATTTACACTAGCTATTTGTAAGCCGAACTCGAGCCTATATCAAATGTCAAATTAAGCTTGAGTTCAGTATAAAAAGCTCAAAGTGAGTTCAAACAATTTAAAGTTTAGCATATTTCCACCCCTAGCTTAGATCGGCTTGTTAAGTTATATGATCGAGTTGAGCTCGAGCCTATATCAAAGGTCGAATTGAGCTTGAGTTCAGTATAAAAAACTCAAACCGAGTTCAAACAATTTAAAGATTAGCTTTTCCACCCCTAGCTTAGACTGACTTGTTCAATTCTATGCTGCTAATAAGTCAAGGTGAAGGGGTAACTTAACTCAAATTAGGGCTGAGTTGCTCGGTTGTCGCTTTGTTATTCTTCAATTTTTCAATTTCTCGGTGTCACTCTCATGGCATACCAAATTGGAAGTAGATTGCTTGTTGGTGATTCCGAGAGGATAGAGGTTGGAAACTTGGGCAAATTTGGGGCTATGTTGTGGTATGAGTGGTGAAATTTGAACTGGGCACACCAACTATTTATAGGAACAAGAAACCATGAGAGCTTCTCTCTATTATTTCTCTCTAAATTATTGAATGCAGAAGTTGTTAGTTTGTAAAGGAGCTATGAGGAACTTAATGATAGAGATATAGACTAAAAGACATACTTTATGTTATGTTTTTATATATTTTAATGAGAATTTCTTTTGAGCAATGAATGCTATTTACTATATTTGTGCATGTGTCTAGTATTCACAGAGAGTATTTGATCTAGTGTGTAGAGTACGGCTTACACACAGAAGACTCGATCATAGGTTCTTTTAGAATAAAAGTTTATCGTTCGCAGTTTTAGATGGAATTGAACACACCATCAGTAGCACTATAGCACAGAATTTTAATAGGTCTGTCTTGACTACGGGGAATGGTTTAATTCTAACTTTTTGTGCTAGTACACTTTGTGTGTAATGAATTAGACCCAGTTGAGTTAATTATTTTATACTGACTTTATAAAATAATATAAATCTCATGATTATTATGATTACTTATGCTCTTAATCTGAATTCTACTCTTTGACACGTGTATATGGTGATTGTTGCTTTGATTACACAAAGAGTGAGATTCTATATGAGTTAATACACTCAGTAGGTTGGGCAATAAAATTATATATATTATGAATATTAATAGTTGGAGGAATCCACGTTCTGATAATTTGGATTGATGATATCCCCTTGTGGAATCTTATAAGTTTTGAATGTATCAAATCTTACAAGTGGATTTTGAATCCGATACATCAAATAAGTTGAGTGGAAAAGTCTCAAGGATAATTAACAGCCAATTAAATTAGCTTATCAGTAATTAAATTTAATTGGTGGACATTTGTAATCTTAACGTAGGGAGATAATAAGTATTTAATATTAAAAGCTCGAAAATATAATTTCGAATAAGATTAGGAGTGCAATTATAATTCTTTAGTGGAATGAATTATAATTTATGTAATTAAATTCTAACCCAGATAGGATTAGAAAATTTAATTACATAAGAAGTCCTTCTCTTATTTGCCTATTGGTCCCTGTTATAGCCCTATAAAAAAACCTTCTCTTGTGGCAACTAAGGTTAACGTTTTCTGAGTAGAAAAATAAGAAACCCTAGAGAGGCTGCTTAGAGATCCCACCATCTTGTGAGAGAGAAGGAAGGTTTTTTCGAAAATACGGTAAAAGGCTGAAGGTTGAGATTGAGCAGTCGAATAGAAGTCAACGAAAGTTTTGTCCATTGGAGTTGTCGAGATCAAACCAGAGAGATCTCAAAGGTATGATCTTGTTCTCGTAGTATAGAACGGTAAAATTTTTTTGTATTAATTATATACACTATAATCGTGATCTTGGGGTTTTCCATGTTCCCCAACACTTAACAGTAGTGATTGGTCTCCTAATCAACATAATGGAAGATCATGGTGCAAGCCAAAGGGTGTTAGGTTGGCAGCGACTTCATCTGCGCATTGGTGATGAGAAATAGGGTGGTAGGAGGTCTCCCATGGCCTAAGGGCATTTTGGTCTATTAAAATTATATTTTTATTTTAAATATTTTTATTTTTTTATTTAGGTATATCTCGCGCTGTTAATTTCAATAGTTTCGTCCATTATTGTACTTTACTCGCGGGTACAAAGAACATTAGCATATAATAACGAGGTATGGGGGATACATGATTTTGACTTCAAATATATTGGGTATAAAGACAATTGCCCCATTATTTTTCATAGAAAATTTGATAATTCAATCCTATCATCATTATTATTCTTCAAATTTAGGTTAGGTGCCCCAACCACTTGTCAATTTATTTTAGCTCATCTCTCTACATAAATTTTGAATTACCATAATGATATTACTGTAAGGAAAGTTTTAATCTTTTTTTTAATATAAGTGTGAATTCATTATAGGTAAGTTTAGGGATGGATTGAGGATTTTCATTAAGGAAGGATCACATAGTACCAAACACTTAAGAATAAAATAGCAAGTTATTTCAAGATTAAAAATAGAAAATAAGAAATGTTATTCTTAGGAAGTGATAAAATTACCCTTGAATATTAAACTAGTTAATATAATTTTCACACTTTAATGATTAACTGGTCCTTTTAGCAGCACTCGAAATTTATTAAGGATATTTCTTCTTACTAAAAGAAAATAATTAATATTAAATTTTTATTATTTATATAATTTATTATGCTATGATAAAATTTTTTTATGTTACACACATAAGTATTCAATAGTGTAGTTGAAGAATGCAATTTATTTCAAAAAAAATACTTGATTTAAATTTTATAAACATTATTTATGTTGAAAAAAATTTGAGTTAACCTTAATTTTTTTTAATAAGGCCAAAACGTCTTAATTTTGACTTAATTTAATTTTTTAATAAAACTTAAATACCAAAAATATTTTACTAATTTTAAGTCCAAAATCTCCCTTTAAAGTAGCTCTGCCCTTAGTTAGGTCATTCCTAAGGTAAGAAAAAAATAGAACTTCTTTAACTGTTCTTATAAAGTGATATTTATTTACTAATTCATTTATTTATGTTTTTTTTTTCTTTTGATAAACATGACCTAATAAACCAAATATATGAAGTGATATTTAAAAATGCATTAGAATATGCAAATACGTGTTCCTAAGAGAAACAAAAATTAAAATTAGGCAAACACAATATGCACCCATGATATATAATATAAAGATAATTAGGGATGTAATTAGGTCGAGTACCTGCCCGCTTAGATATTACTGTTATCAAATTCGTTCATTCTTTCTTACCTGTTATTTTTCAAAATCCATTTATTTTATTTGTTGAAATCCCAAATCCATCATGTCTCATCCCCTCCCACTTGCTAAGTACCCATTCAAAAAAGGCTCGTTAAATAACCATTTAAAAATTGATTTTTTTTAAACAATTGATGTGTTCTGTATAAGGCCCATCAAATATATTTGTGAATATATATATATATTTTTTTTTTTTCTACTAAGATCATTATTGTTCTCCATGTTAAGCAAAAAGAAAAAAAAAATTCTCATTCAAATAAACTACAAAGAACATATTGTATATAAGTTCAATCACTATTTATATATTCAAATGATTTTACAAAACTAATCATTTAACTAATTCAAAATGTGAACCATCGGACAATAATCTATAAGTAAATAGTCGTACGTCCAAGCATTCAAATAGACCAAAATTGCAATTTTCTAAATATATATATATAATATAATACATATGGCACCGTTTGGATTGCAAAAAATAACAAATAAATCTATATAGATCTCTTCAAAAAAAATTTCACCTCGAACGACGTAAATTTCTAGAAATATATTAAATCCCTGCAAATTTCAATAAATGTTTGCAAAGTCCAATAAAATCTCTACAAGAGTTTTAACACGAAAAGTAACAAGTGTTTGCTAGAATCCATTCGAACGGACTAAAATGGTTCATTTGAATGGATTTTTACTATTCATCTTTACATTTTTTTTCTTTTAGTTAGTTTACTGCAAACGTAAAAAAATTATCCAAACTACATTTAAACAACCTTAAAGAGCTCCAAACAGTCTATATACTAAACAAGTATTAACAAATACCAGGTATTGGTTATCTTACAAGCAAATCGTAAACCCGCACGAGTATAAAAATTTCAAATCTTAGACCCATCACAATCTTATTGTGATAGTTTTTATTGGATTTTTAATAGGTCTGGTCAAGTCGAATACTCTCTTATACTGGGTATCCATCCTATTGACGCATTAGTTTGGAAGTTAGCAACATTACCTATACCTGCTTGGTACTTGCAAACCCTATTGATATATGTACCACAAACGCTATATACTCGTTATGAAAAGGGTATACCCTACCGTTAACTTAATGAGCAAGTGTGTATTAAAAAATATATTCCAATGGGTTTGGGTAGAGTATGAGTAAAAACTTTTATTTACTCGTTAAATTTAAAAATTTTTTTTTCAATCATAAATATAAGGTATAATATATACGCACATTTAAAATAACAAAAATAAAAATTTAATAAAACACAAATATCATAATTCATCGTAAAAGTCCAATAACAATACAAACAATAAAAACCTTAGCAAGTATGAATAGGGTTCTGGATATCCTCTTACATATCCATACGGAATATGGGTAGAAATATTATAAATAGTTATGAATATGGGTAAGAGTAACTCAAACCTTTACCATTACCATCCCGAAGCATGATTGATCGGTTCCTATTAATGGAAGGTGAGGGTATTAACTAATAGAAACTTGAAAACCGACATTTAATTCTGCGATTGATTATTTTCCTTCTTAATCGGTTTATATATTTTACAAGGTGCTTCAATGGATGGTGTATTAATTTGTGGTCGCGCTACAAGTACGGAAAGGAGGCATGTAAGAAAGCTACTGAAATTGCCAAATGCAAAGATCGCGACTTTGCAACTGTGTCGCATCAGGTTCATCTACCTGAAATAAGCCACATATCCTCAAGAAAAGTATTTTCGCCTCTGGAATCAAGGAAGTCAACTGTGATGGATATTATGAAAGCTCTGGATGATGAGAGCGTCCAAGTAATTGGAGTATGTGGTATGGGAGGGGTTGGCAAAACAAAAATAGTCGATGAAGTTCGTAGACAAGCAGAAGAAAAGAGGTTATTCGATGTGGTGGCAATGGTCACTGTGCCACAGGATCCAAACAAGAACAAGATCCAAGATGATATTGCCCATAAATTAAGCTTCGATCTCAAAATTATGCATGATCTAGATAGAGCATCGGCACTGTGGACAAGAATCAAGCAAGAGAAGAAAATGTTGATAATTTTGGATGATGTTAGGTCTTTGCCTAAACTGGACGACATTGGTATTCCACTTGGCGAGGACCACCCAGGTTGCAAAATTGTGCTTACCTCTCGAAGCGAAGAAGTCTGCAACAACATGGATGCTCAAAAGATTTTTCGCATCCAAGTCTTAGAAGAGCAAGAAGCATGGGCACTCTTCAGGGAAACAGTCGGTGAAAAAGCTTTTGACTCTACCGAGTTGAATACTATAGCGAGACAGATAGTTAGGGAATGTGGCGGGTTGCCGCTTGCAATTGAAACAATCGGAAGGGAATTGAAAAATCAAAATATGGACATATGGATTGACGCAGCTTCACAACTGAAGATGCCTATCCCAGCAAACATCGAGGGAATGAAATTCTTGTACTCTCGTCTGGAGTCGAGCTACCATCATTTGAAAAATGAGGAGGCGAAGTTCTGTTTCTTACTTTTTAGCTTGTTTCAAGAGGACGCTTGCATCTCTGTTGAACTATTGTTGCAGTATGGGGTAGGTCTCAACTTGTTCAAAGGTGTGGACACCATAGAAGATTCAAGAATTCGAGTTCACGCTCGGGTGCGTACTCTCTTATCATCTTTTTTGTTGATGGAAGTTGAAAACAAGGATGGTTATGTTAAGATGCATGGCATTTTTCGTAAGGTTGCAGTATTAATTGCTTCCGATGAAAACAGTATTCCATACGGGGTAAAAGGTGGTAGTGGACTAACAGGATGGCTCCACAACGATGCTTCAATAATCCAAAAATACAAGGGGATTTCGTTGATGACAAATTATGTTTGCGATCTTCCGGAAGGCCAGCATTGTCCAGAGCTGAGGATTTTGTTGCTGGATGCACAAGATTCTAAAAAACTGAAAATTCCCGAAAACTTCTTTGGAGGAATGAAAAATCTTAAAGTCTTGGACATGAGCTGTAATAATATAGAGTCGTTGCCAGCATCCATTACAAGGCTTCTTTCCCTTCGAACATTGGTCCTCAACAAATGTGAGTTAAGTGGTGATATATCAATAATTGGCACCCTGAAACAACTTCAGATTCTCAACTTTGCAGAATCTGATATTAAAGAGGTGCCTGAAAATTTCAACCAATTGACCCTGCTTAGATTTTTTGATTTGTCAGATTGTAGTGATCTCAAACATGTGCCGCAGGGCGTGATATCAAAACTTGTTAAGTTAGAAGAGTTTTACATTGAAAATAGCTTTTCTGACTGGGTAGTTGAAGTCAAAGATGCCCAAGTGATGGATGCAACAAATAGTAATGTAGTTGGAGTCAAAGATGCCCAAGTAGTGAATGCAACAAGAAGTAATGGAGTTGAAGTCAAAGATGCCCAAGTAATGGATACGACAAGAAGTAATGCAGTTGAAGTCAAAGTTACCGAAGAAAAGGAACAAAAAAAAAAGTAATGCGAGCCTCGCTGAGCTGAGATCCTTACCTAGATTGACCAATCTGATTTTTCGTGCCAAAAATGAACACCAATTGCCGCGTGACTTCAAATTTCAAGACCTACAAAGGTTTGAGATTTCTGTGGGCAGCCATTTTGACTTCAGCAACCGTTGTGGTCTCAGCTACTTGCACAAGAAAAAGGTGTCCTTCAGCGAGTATAATGAAATTAATTTAATGAGTGGGGGGGCCTTGGAGGTTTTGGTGAAGGCAACAGAATGCCTATTTCTAAAAGATTGTAAATTGGAGAATTTACAATGTCTCCTCCAGCTGCGCCGAGACAACAACTACTTTCACAATTTGAAGCATTTGGAGATGGATGTATGCAGGGAGATGGCATATGTGGTAGACAAGATTGTTAGTTGGGCTCCAAGGGTGGTGGTCCTCCCAAACTTGGAATGCTTGAAGCTTCATGGGCTACTTGATCTGAGTGGAATATGCCACCCAAAACTCCCGTTCCAAGCCAAGTCGTCATTTAGTAAAATACAAAGACTTTCTGTGTCCGGTTGTCACTCTATGTTGAACATTGTGCCATCCAATTTGCTTTACAGCTTGCAATGCCTTGAATACCTTGAAGTTGTCAGTTGCTTTTCTCTGCAAAATGTATTCGACCTCGATGGGCTTGCATTAATTACGGGGGAAGATGCTAAGGAGTTGCTGTCAAGGTTAGTTTTTGTGAAAGTGAACAATTGTGACACCTTGTCACAAATATTTCCATCGTCACTGGTACAAGCTGGACTTGTCCGCCTCAAGGAGGTAGTGGTCCGTGTCTGTAATAATCTTAAGGAAATCTTTGGAACATCCTCGTCGAGTCTCGGAAGAGTTAGTCCCAGCTGCTTGCAAAACTTGACTCAAGTTGAAGTGTGGATGTGTCACAGATTGAGAAACATTTTCCCCCCTTTCGTGGCCCAGGGTGGTGGTCTAGCAAACCTTAAAACACTGAAAATAATGGATTGTTCGAAGATGGAAGTGGTACTCGAAGGTCATGCCATTGGCGACGATGGTGATCAGAATAATGAAGGAGGAGGAGGAGCTGAGAATAAGAAGATTGTGTTCCCACACCTGTATGAGATACAACTTATTGTTCTGCAGAGTCTCACTTGTTTCTGCAAGAGTCACTGTGCCGTGGAATATCCATCTTTGGAGGAAGTGACCATCATATCATGTCCCAATATGAAGACATTTGGTTGTGGTGCTGCTCAAATCACGCCGAAACTAAAGAAAGTCCAAATCGGTAAATTAAAAGAGATTTGGATGGGCGACCTCAACGCCACTGTCAGCCACATGCATCGACAAACAAAAGGTACAATCATTTATCTTTTCCTATTCGTTTTTTTGTGTTTGATGAGAATTTTTTTTTTTTTAACTCGTTTAATTATTCGGGTTGGGGTTTGAAATTGAGTACGTCGATCCGAAAAATTAAAAATATATATATATATATATTTTTTATATTTTATATTCAAAATTGTATATTATTTAATATACTTTATGTATTTTAAATACTCAATTATCAATTGAGGTGTTCGTGCAGGCAATTAAGTCCCCAGAAGGAGATGTCCAATCCTCGTCAATGAGTTAAAAGGCATTCTACCCAAGATTTGAGTTCCCGGATAATTAACATGTACCAGGTTGGCTTTTATCATTTCTGCAATTTTATTTTATATATATATATTTTAAAGCATGAGACCGATATAGTGATCAGGCTAGGGAAAAAACAAAAAGGAAGAGACATTTGGTCACGGTCATGGCCGGTGGCCAAAGATTGTTGGGTAATGTTTGGCTATTGTCACCTCGTGTCAGCATCTGCCAGGTGATAAAAGCATTTTCCGACCTTGATCATGGCAGTAACTAGGTATTGACTTCAACTATATAAATTAAAGGCATTGATTGTAGTTAATGTATGCATCTTTGGTCACGGTAATTAGTGTTTGACTTTAATTAAGAAAGTATTAGTTATGATCGATATTGGGTGGCGAGTACTTACATCTTTGACTACGACTATAGCAGTAAGTTCGTCAATGTATCGAATTCGGTTCAAATCCGATTCATTAATATTATATCGGATCTAATAGATTTGATTGGAGATTCAACGGACTTAGATCTATTAAATTCAATGATATTGAAATCGATCCGTTAAACTCATTATTTTAATATTTTCATATTACAAAGTTTTATAGTTTATTTATAATCAAACTTTATTACGTTATATATACAATGAATAATGAATAATTGTTAGTGTTTTATTAATTCTTAATGTTTGCATAAAATTGATCGCTTCTCATCTATACATTTGCTAACGTTCCATTTGACTTCTTTTTATTTTTATTTGAATCAAATGTTCTTTGCACTTCTTTTTATTCATTTGATAGATGTATATCTTCCAAACAACTGTATATTCTTTGATTTGTTTTATTACTCACAGGTTTTCAATAAAATTTTAGATTCTTCTGTGTAGAGACAATTTTAAGTAGCATAATGTGAGAGTTTAGTTTTAGATGATCTTTTGCGGTCCACTTTGAATATTTTTGGATCGAATCTATATATATGAATTAAATCTGGATCTTAGAAAATCGAATATGATTATGTTTGAATCTGAATTGAATCTAATATTATTAAATTTGGATCAAGTTTAGAGATCTGGATCTGACGGATACAATTCAGTCCTGCTCCATTAGTAGGCCTATGTAACGATAGTCAACTACCAGATTTAAAGTAGACGGTCTTAGTTACAACTAATATAGTGCAGCCGATATCTACAACTTTGACTATAACTCTTGGTGGTGGTCAAAAATTAAAAATATCTATTATTAAATTTTAATTTTTAAACCAAAATTTTTTCCCAATTTAATAAGTATCCAAATGTCATATTTTTGCTACAATTATTACTTGCTAATTTTTCCTAATGCAATATTTGTTATTCAATACGTACTGTAAATCATCCATAATTCAAATTAAAATACAAATATGAAGAAACTACAATAAAATAATTAAAAAAATCTAAATGTCATATAACTAACAAACCTTACACATTACAAAATAGCAAAGTACCAAAAAAAAAAAAATCCAAAATATAGTTGGCAACATTGAAACAATATTGATATGAATCCTTAAAATAAAAAGAAAGTAATAATAAGATTAGTAGAACATTTAAAAATAATAAAATTATAAATGAAAGTCAAGTAATATTTAAAAAATTAGACCATCCCAATGAGAACATCAGATTTGGAATCCCACTCCATTCATTCTTACACGTTAATAGTGCATAAGTGAATTTCGGTGTTATATTTGTCACTCATCTAAAGTTGTTTATTTGATTTGAGCGAAAGCCAAGAAATTTAAAAATTCTAAATTTAAAGTTAGTACCTTCAAACAAAATGTGAGTAAAATGGCTACCCCAGGACTCTAATTAATGCATGAGTTACTATGTATTAAGTAAAGTTACATGCCAATTTTCACGACCATTCGGGACTATTTGCTTGATTTAAGCATCTAAGGGAAAATTTAAAATCCTAAGTTTAACGTTATAACGTAAAATTAAATGTTCACATAACAAGCAGATTGAGACTCTAAACAAATCATTTGCTTCTATACATGAATGGCATCTTTTTGTAGGTTTGTCTTCTTGTCATTAATTATTGCAATATATATATTTTCCAAAAGCAATATTTTATATTTAAACTGGCTATGACAAAGATTGTAATTTTCAGCTTATAATTTTTAGTTGATCGGAAAACTTAACGTATGGATAGATATGTGTGTCAAATCTTGCAATCATTTTGATTTTCAGAAAACTTGTGTACCTAAAGGTTGAAGAAAACTTGCCAGTATATCTTGAAATTCTCATTGTCATTAAGAAATTAAAACCAATTGATGGATTTTGCCATTAAGTTTTAGAAGATCTACTAGTGAATGTAATGTTAGCTAATATTTTGAGAGTTAAGGCAAGTAAAGTGGCATATATAAAAGCAAAGGAGTCTTCATATTGGCTATCTCACTACAA
>QLOD02082569.1:0-23977 GCA_003260245.2 Sideroxylon spinosum | reverse complement strand
TTCTTTGGGTTCCCATTCCTAAGCGCAGAAAGTGAATTAAGTGAATGTTAATTATCAGTATTATAATTTTTTTTCTTGAACATTTTGACAACTTTAACTGATATCATTTAATTTTTTGTAAGGTGACAATTTAAATAATCCATAGAATATTATGTGGAAGAAATTCGTGAGTAAGATACTATAACTGAGGAAAAAACGACCATTAATAGTTTAAAATTCAAATAAAAGTTTGCAAGCAATCTAAACTGAATGTAATGGAAATGGTGCAATAACAAAGGAATAGAGATTTCCTCGACACAAACTCTAGAATTATTTGTGTTTAAAATAAAAAAAAATACAAATATGGTATTCTTATTTATTTGTTCTAGTAAAAAGAGAATCACAGTTCTCATAAATCTTATTAGTAGCACTAAATTTATATTGTATATAGTCGAGTTGTACCTTCAAGCCAACTTAAATGTAATGACACATTTCAAGTAAAAACTATCCTACAAGAGGATCAAATTTATCATGTTAAATTCACAGCCTGTAAAAATGTCACGGAAGTCTAATCAACCTTTTACGTTTCATAGAGATGGACTTTGCCTACGTCAACCTACCTCTAATATATACTACCTCTAATATATACATATCAGTGAAGATCATAATACTTGAGTAGAAGTAGTTCAAAGATAATGCACCTAATCAGACAAAGCAATTTCCATGGTGAGATTAGTTCATTATCCCTGTCCAGTCAACGATATTGGGGGATTGAAGGAGCATAATTAGTCCCAAAATGTAATAAATACATGGTTCGCTGACTATCTACGTTTATGACTAGAAAATTTAGGCGTCAATTCACTAATTTTCGTAGAAATAGCTATATAAGAAGAGGAGAATTCATAGTAATCGAACCTATTTTTGTTAAAAAAAAAAATTAATTAATGTATGTTAAATATCTATAGAGAGAATTCCGACACACTACGCTTGTGCTTTTTGTGGTCAATTTGATGCCAAGCTCATATTTGAGTTGCTGCAGGATCTCAATATTGCCTAAAATTAATGGCTGCCTCATACAAAATTGTATCCATATGAACTCAATACAGTATAATGTCACACTACTACTAGTCTCATTTGAGGTCATCAGCTTGGTTCGGTTTAGTTGGGGAATAAATAACCCCTTTTCCGATCCTGGCCTTTTGGAGAGTCTATTCCACTTAAACCACCTCAAAAAATTTTAACGCCTACACCATTAGGCAAAAATAACATGTCTTCTTTTCTTTTTCCTAAAAAAAAAAAAA
The DNA here is from genome assembly GCA_003260245.2 of Sideroxylon spinosum. Lineage (NCBI taxonomy): Eukaryota > Viridiplantae > Streptophyta > Magnoliopsida > Ericales > Sapotaceae > Sideroxylon > Sideroxylon spinosum. The sequence continues at coordinate 22,697 of QLOD02082569.1, read as the reverse complement.
AAAATGTGGGGCTGAGGGTGAGGACCTGGATCCTTCATCCTGTGTAAAACATGGGATACCACGAAGCTAATTGTCTAGCCCCTCATGCTCACTGAAATCTGTTTATACAAATAAGTACCTGACAATCTTTAATGACTTTTAATTACTTCGGAAAACAAAAACAACCCACTTAACCACCCTATTATTATACACGTGTTGTTGTTCGAAAGTTCTATTAATTTTTAAAAACATGTTCAACTTTAGTGAGTTAATTTTATTCAATTTAAGTTTAAGTCAAGTATATCAAAACTTGACTTTAATCTTAAAAAATCATGCAATTTACTAGATATTTCAAACAACTACATAATCAATGGCGATCAAATAATAATAAACTAAAATAAAAAAGAAACAAGATTTTTAACAGAGATAAAAAGGAACAAGATTTGTAACCAAAAAAAAAAAAAAAACACGATTCTCAATAGCTTTGAGTCTACAATTTATATCTATGAACCAATCTCCAAGTAAAATATAATTTTCAAATTCTTGAATATCAATAAAATTCTTAACAACTTGTTAAATACACAACGTACACGATTCAAACTTTTTCAAATCACTAAAATATAAAAAATGAGGAGTTCATTGGTTACAAACGAGAGAAAATTAATATCTCTTGATTTTTGACGTTCACAAAATCTCCTATGAATAGTATTTTCAAACATAATTTAAAAAATATTTGATCTTTACAATTGGAAGTGCGATTCCCGCGTGATTATCCAATGGAAACGACAAGTTTACTCCAAATTTTGTTGTTTTCTGCCTCTTAACATTTTTCTGTGACAATCTTATGAGTTTTTATCAAACCGCTTATCTAGCATTTCATTAGACAAGGGTTGTTAAAGAAAATTAGCCAAGCCAACAAGTAGTTGTTTTAATTTTTTTTTTTAAATTCTTTTGAGAATACGTTAGAGTTTAGGGTATTACTTTTTCAATCCATTTTTTAACAAATTTTAAGCAAATTTTCTCTGCTTTTTTTTTTTTAGTAGGATTTGTGTTTTTCGAATCTAACCCATGGAATGGGGTGTTTTGTAAAAGTTAAAATTAGATCTGATTAAAGAAATTATTTATTTGTGTTTGTGTTCAATTGAGAGAAGTTTTGCCCAAAAGTATTAATGCATACATGAAATGAAATATTGGCATGAGATATAATAGGAATTCGACAAAGGAATTGGTCACCGTGGCTTAAGCATCTATAGAAGAGTAAAAGAGAGAAAAGGAGAGACAGCATCAAATGAATTGTAAATTCATCAAAAGACAAAGCAAATGAGAAATGTACCTGAAAAATCTTAAAGCTGAAAAAAAAAATTAAAAATGAGAAAGAAGAAATGGTGGAGGAATATATTATTGGAGTGAGGAAGATAAAATTGTGATTTTTTCCCGATCAAGTTTGGCATCAGTTCAACAGTGCTACGTACTTTTGCAATTAAAATGGATGATTAGTTTTGGCATTTAAGAAAAATAAAAGTACCCAACAACCAAATAAAGGAATTTCCGCTGGTGGAAATTAGATGCATTTTTAATTCAATATCCTTAGTCCAATTTTTTATTTTTAACCTTTGACGACTAATCAAGCTTTGTACTTGATCAATTTTCCAGTTGCATCCTTCTTAAACTTGAATATCCATTTGTTCATTGAGACTTTCCTTCCAACTGGAAGTTTCACTAACTCATAGGTCTCGTTCTGATGTAGTAAACTCATCTCTTCTTGCACAACCTTCATCCAGCTTGTCTTGTTCTTACGAGACATTGCTTCTTGCAGGCTTTTTGGCTCTCCTTCATCAGTGAGCATAACATACTCAGATGCTGGAATGGAAAATTTGACCAGTGTTCCTTGGTTAATCCTTATGGTTGTGTTTTTGGTAAAGAAGATAACTTCTCTTGCTCAGAACGTTCTACATTCTGCTCATCCTGAACATCGTCAGTGTCTGGAACATTTGGTTCTAGGATTTTTTCTGGAAATTCTCCGCTACTATTTGATGGAGAAGGGCCAGGTATAAGATCTGGAGCATGAACTTCCTTTTATTGTGGAGCTTTTTCAGCTGTCTGGTTCTCATGGAAGATAAAATCCCTGCTCCTAATAACCTTCTTCTTCACTGGATCCAAATTCATCATCTCCATGCCAATGAAGACACAAGGATGAGACGAGACTTGTTCTCAAACTTGGCTCATTGCTCCTTAGGCACATGAGCAAATGCCTTACATCCAAATATCTTTAGGTGCGAGTAGGAAACCTTCTCACCAGACCAAACTCTCTCAAGAATGTCAAAGTTCAATTAAGCTAATGGAGATCTATTAATCACATAGTAGGCAATGCAGATAGCTTCACCCCAGAATGACTTAGGTAGCTCAATTATTTTAAGCATACATCGGATTCTCTTCACAATAGTTCGATTCATCCTTTTAGTTATGCCATTGTGCTGTGGCGTTCCAAGGATAGTGGTCTCATGTCGAATTCCATGCTTTGCATAATACTCTTCAAATTCTTTTGAGCTATATCCACCACCATTATCAGTATGGAGACACTTCATTATTTTTCCAGTCTTTCTTTCAACCATGACATGGAACATCTAAAAGTATTGAAAGACCTAATTTTTTACTTTAGAAAATAGACCCAAACTTTCATAGAGTTATCATCGATAAAGGTCAGGAAATACTTATCCCCCCAATTATCTCTACTTCAATCAAACCACACACGTCCGAATATACCATATTCAAAATTCCAGGCTTTCTTCTAGCAGTAAAATTGAAAGCTAACCTATGTTGTTTCCTAAACAAGTAATATTCACAAGGGTTTAAAGAAATAAACTTATCAAGGGGAATGAGGTTTTAAAACACAAAACCATTGATAGGAGTGATATTATGTTAACTATATTATTTATATAAAATATTAAGTAAATTTCATTCGATTAATTTGGTTTATTTAGTTTTAAATTTTCAAAATCATATCCAAAATCGATAACCATTTTTTTTTTTAAAATAACCAAACCGACCATCACTAAGAGCCTTTTTTATTTTTATTTTTTTATACTTATAAGTGGTTAGTCACTTGTAACATTTAAAATCACTTATGAATGGGGGCTTCACACAATTTGATATTCTTTTTTTGGTACTTATAGTGACTCCAATTTTAAAAATAACAGGAGTGCCACTTCAAAAATCTCAATTACTTATAAGTGGACAAATGACTATAATAGTCTTTTTAAAATCCAAAAATTAGTAACTTCATCCCATTTTTCTTCAACCCTAATTTTCTTTTCCCTGTTGTTCGTCTCTTCTGCCGCGCCAAATCATCCTCTAAAGATAAAAAATTGATATATATATATATATATATGTTGTTATAACATAGAAATTTTATATAAATAACTGAACCAAACTTCTTAAATTTGATCGAGAATTGTTAAACCAAAATCTAATAATTTAGATCTATTCATATAATTTTCAATTTAAAAAATACTTGAATGAATTTCAACGATTAAATTTTAATATAATAATTCTTGACTTTGATGTTACAGAACACAACAATATTAGCCTTCCCTTTTACTTATGTAAGCGAACCATTAACTTTTAATTAATTTTTTATTTTTTTATTAATTTAATATTTTTATGATATAAAAAATTAAAATATAATAGAGTAAATTTAATCAACTTAGAAAACAAAAAAAAAAAAAAAAGCCAAAAAACTAAAAATCCCAAAGCCAGAAGAAAAAAACTAACTTTTTTGTAACTTGGTAGTAGCTAACTACTAAAAAATTAACTTTTTTGTGTTTGGGAAGGAAAAAAATTAATTTTTCAGTAGCTAGTTTTTAACTTTTTGTTAATTTGATATTTTTGGTCTTGAAAGTTTAAAAAATGATGAAAATATAAGAGGGTAACTTTGATAATTTTAGAAAAAACTAAAATATTAACAATTAGTAGCTAAGGGGCCAATTGGATGGAGTAAAAGACCCCCTCCAAAATTTTTACCCGCTCAGAAGTGTGGGTCACACGTTTTTACCATTGTTTGGATAACAAAATTTACCCCCTCTTCCCCCTCTTATCTTTCCCCTCCTATTAGCTTTTCCCTCCCTGGGGGATAATTTTTGGGCACCCCATGGGTTAACCAAAAGTATCCCCCTTAAGACTCTTGTTTTGACATTTTTAACCCTCGTTAACAGTATTGTTAATTTGATCAAAATAAATATAATACTAATAAAAAATAATAGTAAACTAACAAGTCAAAATAAATATAATTAAAAACATTGGATAATAAACAACCATTCAAAAGTACATATTTAAAAAAAAAATTTTAAATAAATTTATAAAAAATTAAATTTTTAATGAAATAAATAATATAACTTCAAATTGTCCAAAAATAATTAAATAAAATTGGTTTTGTAATTAAATATTTAATTTAATGGGTAACAAAGTTTTGAATATCACAAGAGCAAAAGAGTTATTTGATTACTTTTTCTATCATTCATCCTTCTTATTTATAAAACATCCAAACTAAATCAAAAGTTATCCCTCTTTATAAACATCACATTAATATGAGACAACTCTCTAAAAATCATACATTCTCTTTTCTTATATCTCCTCTTATCTTATATCCCGTGAAATTTTAACACCATCTAATCCAACCCTAATGGTTTTCCAAACGGAGCCCCACATTTCCATAAAGTTCTTCTATGCTTACACAGTTGTTATTGCATTATTTTTCTCTCCGTGTAGACACTACAGCTGGCATCAATTATTGTGACTAACTTAGGTCAGATATACGTCAGCAACGAATTACAAAATAACATAAGCACTGCCTTAAGGGAGGAAACTAACACGTGCGAATATAGTTGCAACAAATGAATTTCTGGAGTTTCAGCACATCGCTGGCATCAATAATTGTGACTAACTTAGGCCGAAAATACGTCAGCAATGACGAAAGAGTTAGAGGCGGATATGGTTACAACAATAGCACTTGCCTTCTATTCAATTTCTTTTTTAAATTAATAATATACTAGTGTCCTACTCATGTTAAAAGGTGCATGTCTCTCTCTGTCAATCCCCTTCATCCCTTAGTAAATTTCAACCTTTTTTCCTCAACAAATCTCAACTATTAAATTCATATATTTATATATCACATCATATAAATAGATTGTATAATAGATATTTTGATCTCATAATCCTGTTTTATCATTATTTATCTCTATTCATATTTAAACGTCTCTTACCATATACTTTTATCATTATCTATTTAATATTTTGTTTTAATCCAATTTCAATATTTTTTTATTATTTATCATAGATTCGATTTTATATTTTTATATTTAGATAGTCCATATCATTCTTTTAGATAAATTTTTTTGATGTTTATTTTTTATTTAAATTCAGTTCTTTTTTTTAAATCATTTAACTAATTTCATACTATTTTTATAAGATTCATCATGTTTTAGACATAATTTTTTTATTATTTATCATTCATTCAATTTTAAAACATTTTTTTAGATAGATCATATTAATTTTTAAATAATTTTTATTAAATATTTCGTATTGAAATTTTAAGTCCCGTCTCGATCTCCTATCTGCTATCTTTTCCATGTCTGACAAATGAATATTTGGAATTTTTTCACGCAGAGGCATCAATGATTATACTAAACTTAGATCAAATATACGTCAGCAATGAATTACGAAATGAACAAGGATTGTTGTCGCCAACCCCCTTTTTTTTTTTAAATTAGTTATATATATTTTTGACTCTATTATTTTAATATAGTCTACTTATATTCAACTGTTCCTCATCTTTCAGACAAATATTTATCATTAAAAATTTAAAAAAAATATTATCTTTTTCGTTTATCCAAATTCAACTCATTTGTTAATTCAATTTAAGTTTTTTTATTATTTATTATTTATTCAACTTTATATCATTTTGTTTAGAAAGACTTTTACATAGTTTTTTATTTTTTGTCATTTATTTATTCAAAATTTTCATTTATTATTTATTTAATTTTAAAATTTTAATATATTATCATTTATTATTTATTTAATTTGAATTTTTTTAAATAAATCATATCAACTTTTTAGATAATTCTTTTATATTATTTAGATTACGTTTGGGATGAATAGCCGGTAGCTCGGAGCCTTAGTCTCAAAAAATTTGAGTCGGATCTCCCCGCTACCATCTTTTCTGTCTTAGACACTGGTAGGAATCACATGGTTGAATATATTAGCTTAGTTGTAACAACTGAGTTTTTGGAGTTTCTTCCCACAGCTGGCATCATGATTGTGTAGCTTAGGTCAAACATACATCACCAATAATTACAAAATGACAAAAGAATTACCTTAACGGAGGAAACCGACATGTGTGAATATATTAGTTTAGTTGTAACAAATGAATTTTTGGAGTTTTCTCGAAAGTTCTAAAAATTTATATAATTTTTTTATAAATATTTACAAAATATCAAAAGTCTTGGGCAAAACTCCAAAACATATTACACAAAAGTTTATTAGAACGGACCCTTTTTTATGGTTAATTTCTATTAAATTATGATATGTTGATTTTATTCCGAATAGTTAAAAAATTATCAAATCAAGATTTATTATAATATATTAAACTCTAAATTACCCGTTTTTCACTGTTAATTTCTACTAAATTATGATTTGTTGATTACATTTTAAATACTAAAAAAATTATCAAATCAAGATTTATTACAATTTATGAACTCCAAACCACCCTGCCCCAATATCCAGTTGAGATTGATATCAAATTTTCCCGAGTAAAAACGAATTGTACCTATTGTAGTCAATCGAAGTCTTGCAGTCTTCACAATTGAATATTAGGTTCTGTGTTTTCAATTATGTACAATTGTTAGTTTATACAATAATACATATCATTTGATTTAATATTTGTTCCAGTATCATTAAAAGTTTGTTACGTCATCTATAAAGATAACTATCTTTTTTAAATTTTAAAATTTGAAATTCAAATAATTATATATTATATTTTATAAAATTATACATACATCAGACAACAAATGTTTCAGAGAATCAATTTGATTTCATGCTTGGATGATCAACCATGGAGGCTATCTTTTTCCTAAAGAGATTAACGGAACAGTATAGAAAATATTAAAAAGATTTACACATGGTATTCATTGATTTGGAGAAGGCCTATGACCGGATTTCTAGGGAGATTTTATGGAGAGTATTAGAAAAAAAATAAGTGTATGTTGCATATATTGAGACGATAGAAGATATATATTATAGAGCCGTGACATCTATACAAACGATTGACAAAAGAGAATAAGAAATTTCTTATCACGATTGGTCTACATCAAGGCTCAGTGTTAAGTCTGTACTTATTCGTCCCATTTATGGATGAGATTACAAAACATATTCAGGATGAGGTACTATGGTGTATGCTATTTGCAGATGACATTGTTTTAGTAGATAAGACGAAATAAGGAGTGAATGCTAAGTTAGAATTGTGACAGAAAACGTTAGAGACAAAAGAGTTTAGGCTAAGTCGATACAAAACAGAATATATGAAATGTAAATTTAGCCAAAATAGGATAACTGGTGGCATAAAAGTAAGTTTGGGCACACATAATATTATAGAGAAAGAAAACTTTGGGTACCTTGGGTCCATGATACAACATGATAGAGGGATTGATACTGATGTAAGGCATATGATTCAGGCTGGGTGGACCAAATGGAAGAGTACTTCTGGGGTTTTGTGTGATCGAAAAGTCCCCCGTAAAGTGAAAGAAAACTATTACAAGGTGACAGTAAGACCAGCGTTGTTATATGGATCAGAGTGTTGGGTAGTAAAACATAATATATTTAGAAGATGTTAGTTGCAGAGATGAGAATGCTAAGATGGATGTACGGAATCACAAGGAGAGATAGGATTAAGAATTAGAAGATTAGGGCTAAAATAGGAATAGCACCGATTGAAGATAAAATGAGAGAGATGGTTCGGTCATGTTAGAAAGTATTTAATGGAAGCACTGGTTACAAGATGTGAAAGAATAAAAATTACCAGGAGTAGGAGAGGGAGAGGGAGTCCTAAGAGAAGTTGAAAAGAAACTATTAAATATGACACTGCCTCCATAAATCTAATGGATGACATGGCCATAAACATATTTGATTGGCATCGTCAAATCGATATATCCGACCCCCACCTAGTGAGAAAAGGTTTGATTTGATTTAGTTTGGTTTGGTTTATAAAATTATACATACATATATTATATATATTATTATATAACAAAACATATTATTTGATTTGATATTTATTCCAGTCATCACTAAAACTTTACCACGTCAAACAAATTTAAAATTCAATAAATATATATTATATTTTATAAAATTATACATGCATATTATATTATATATGTATTACTTATATTATCTGTTATTAGTAAATAATGTATGGATACCTATTAGACCAAGTCAATTAAATTTTTTATTTAAAAATATATATTTAAATTATAAAAATTTTATTAAAAATAAAAATAAAAATTTTAATTTTAATGTGCTTAAAACTTAAAGTTTAAATGAATACACTTTTACACTATATGTAATTAAATAGTAAGGAAATTTAAAATTTTGAATTTGAGATATTTTCAACTGTTGAATTTTCTAAAAGGCCACGATTATTTTTCTTTTTCTCTCATTCTTTCCATATTTTTTAATACTTTTTATATAAAATATTTTAAATAATACTTGAAAAATATAACTTACACTTTTACACTCTATATCATTTGTATGATACGAAAGTTTAAAATTTTGAATTTAAGATATTTTTAACTGTTGAATTTGTTAAATGGCCAGAATTATTTTTTTTCTCTCACTATTCCCATATTTTTTGAATACTTATTATACAAAGGATTTTAAATTAATATTTAAAAAAAGTTATGATATTTGTAATAAATAATAAAATTTTACACCTTAATTTCTTTTGATTAATAATTTTTTATTTTATAGGTTATTTTTACACTTTTTTTATGTAAGTTTGCTTTATAAATTTAAATTTGAATTATTTACACACCAAATTATATTTCTGTATCTTTAAACACGGGCAATTGCTAGTGTGTAAATATATTACAAATCAATTATTTTTAATAAGGAATACGGAATACATTTAACATATTTTTTTTGTTAATTTTAAAATTTGTTTTATCCAGTTTAAGCTAAGTTTATAATACAAAAAGATAAATTTGATTATTTTAAAAAAATAAAAAATTGAATAATTAAAAACTAAGAACAGAGACCTACAATTAAGCCACAAGTCCAATTTATTGTATTTTTTTTTTTCATAACAAACAAAAGATTGGGTTTCAACATGATTAGTGATTCACATGTTGTCTGTCTTGCCCGTTCACCTCTTTTGTGTAAAAAGGGTTCAAAATAATGCTTCGTCAAGTACGCTAAATTGGACAAATGGCCTAGATTACTACAACGCTGCTCTATGTTTGGACTAGCAATGTTGACTACTCCAACATTACCTTTTTTTTTTTTTTTCCTTTACTTCTCTCTTTTCCCTCTATCACCCTTGCTTTCCCTTCTTCCGCTGCCATTTTAATTTTATTTTGAGATAAATAATTATGAAAATAATTATTTAATAATTTAATTCTTTTTTAGAGATATTAATATGAAGTATTTCAGAATAAAGAATCTATTAATAGGGAGATAATGTTTTAAAAAATCTATTAAGTGAGACTAACGTGAACATCATTAGACACGCAAAAGATATCAATTTATTTTTTAAAGCAATACACAAATATTTCTATTAACAAATCTTTCTTTTATTGTATAAGGAAAATGGTATTGTGCAGACTTTTTAATTTAACCAAGAATTATGCCAAATTGATACAATAAAAAAAATAATTATAACAATAGCCTACTTAATTGGTTTATTTACTTTAAAACAAGACTAATCCTATATTATCAAAAATATTGATAAGAAAAAGCAATATCTTGATTAATGGTGCTGGTGCGCTAGCTGCTCCAGCGGCTGATCGATTTCTTGGGTGTGCATGCAATGTATATATGCCCTCAACTAGGGTCGGCCTTATCAGCTAGTAGTTAAGACCAATATCGCAAGTCCCATAATTTTGGTTAAACCTCGTTATGTGAACATTGAGAGGGAAAAAATAATATAAAAGAAAGACCACTGGTTTATTATGTCTTATCATAACAAAAAATATATTTGTTGAAAACGAAGAACAAATTGAGAAGAAAGACCAAAGGTGGATTGATTTTGTCTTATTATGATACTACTATAAGATGCCCGTGCTTTGCACGGGTTGATATCAACAAATATATATATATATTCATTAAAGTTGTATTTGGAGGGGAAAAATTGTAAGAGAAGAGAAAAATGAAAAAAATAAATAAATAAAGACTCAAGAAAATAGAGGAAAAAATAAAATTTTAGATACACACCTTTATTTGAATGGATTTAAAAAGATAAAAAAAATAAAAATTATTTATTAATATACTAATTTTTTAAATTTAATTAATTAGTTTCTTTTAGTTTCTATCACAATCTAAATAAGGGATGAATTTTAAATTTATATTTCATTATTGGGTAAAACAGAGCCTAAATAGACATGAGAGAAGAAAAATTAGCAAAAATTGAATAAAAAAATAAAAGTATAGAGTAAATAATTACCAAAAAATATTTTATCCTTACCTAAATGGATTAAAAATGATAAGATCAAGACATTCATCAATAGAGTTATTTTTTATTTTCTTAACTTTGAATCATTTTCCTTTTTCTTTTTTTATCATGATCCAAACAAAAGAATGAACTTCAAATTTGTATCTATTTCCATTACTTTTATGGAGAGATAAACAAAGGTAAGAGAGGGAAAAAAATTGGTTAATGTGAAATAAAATAATAAAAAGAAAGAGAAAAATTAATAAATAAAAAACATTGAGCTTCTCAAAAACAATCTAAAACAAAAAAAAAATGTGTGTTTGAAGTAAGAAATTGGTGCAAAAAAATAAAAACAAAAAAGAAGTGAAAATAAAAAAAAAGGACTGAAAAATGAAAAACCATAAAAACTTAAATATATACTTTTATCTGAATAAACCAAAAATCAGACCAAATCAAGCCTTTTCCTTATTAGAAGGAGTCGGTTATATGAATTTGAAGATACCAATCAAATCTGTTTATTAAAAACATTAATAAATTTTTTAATTTAATTAATTCAACTTTTATAATTCATACATTTTTCATTGAATTTTGTATTATAACCTAAACGAAAGAATGAATTTTAAATACTTATATTTTTTTTCGCAATAAATTCTTGATCCAGGCATAACCTAAACTAGAAAAAAAAAAATTTGAATCGTTATCATTTTTTTTTTTTTTACATGAAGAGAGATCAAAGACTTTAGTAAAAATGAAAAAAGAAAAAAATTGAATAGATATGAAATAATATAATAGAAAAAGATAAACAGTAATTAATAAAATTCTATTTTAGTTTATCCAAAAAAAGAAACCTTAAAAAAAAAAAAAGAGCAAAGAGAAAAAATATACATAAAATAAGGACAAAAATGAAAAAAATGTTGAAAATGCATTGCAACTTATTATATAAAAAGAACACATCAGCACTTGAAGAACAAAAAAAATATAAAATATGGGAGAAAAAAAAAGAAAAAAAATTAATGAAAATATTTACATTGAAAGTGTCATGTGACTTATTACAAAATAAAAAAATAAAAGCAACAATACTTAAAGGGCAAAAATAAAAAAATTATAAAAATATACATGTTAAAAGTGCATTGCATCCTACTATATAAAGAAAATATATCGAAGATAGAATTAAAATAAAAATAGAAAAAAAATCGTAACTCTAAAAAAGTCGAAATAAAAATAAAAAGAACAAAACTCATAAAAAAATAAAAAAAAGACACACAAAAGAGGAAAATGGTAATAAATTTTAAATAGGAGGAAGATCAAAAGTAAACAAGACCTTTATCATTATTTTTAAAAGACACAAAAAAAGGGAATAACAAAATGGTAATATATAAAAAATAAGAAGGGTATAATTAGGAAAAAAAATTACCCAAAAAGGCCGTTAAAACCCAAAAACTTATTCTCGCTTGTTATATAGAATTAATTACTCTTAAAAAAAAAAACAAAACAAAAAGACAAAAGGACAAAATCGTAATGAATCAAAACTAAGAGGTATAATTGAAAAAAAAATGTCCCAAAAAGGCCGTTGAAATTTGAAGTGTCTACCCTTAAAGCTATGATGAGTGCATATGTGTTGGATTTGTATGTTTGTTTTTTTTGGCCTTATAAATATTATAAGCAAAGTAAATTAGTATTAAAAGTAAGTGCTTGACTTTGAAAAATAAATATTATAATCTATATGAGATGATTTAAGAAAAAATATAGCACGACGCTCTAAATATGTAAGAGAATTAATACACAACACATAGTATATACATACTTTATATATAAATAATAAATTCAGTTATTACATATAATGTTATATCAAGTGATGCATAAATTTTTATTAAAATCATTTTATAAATTTATATATCTTTCCCCTAACATTAAGCACTTATTTTCAGCACTAATTTAGACAGCTTAAATTAATCTACTACAATTAAATTGTTAGTTTTGTGGTAAAATGAAATTTTAAAAGTTAGGTGAAAGTGAATTTTTGAAACAACCATTAATAAATAAATATATATATAACTTAATGTGAACTTATTTTTTTAAAATAAAATTATATTTTTTTAAATTTTAACTTAGTTTGAAAATTTACGTATATGAAAAAATATATACCTGCAATGCAAGCGCTTTCATCCAAGTATATAAAATGACTATTCTGATCAATCAAAACGTGACACTCGGAATTAGTAAGTAGTTTGCTGCAATGATGCAAAAACAAAGGGATTATTTTAAATTCTTCGTATTGTCAATATATTTAGGAAATTTCTTTAAAAAAAAAGTTCAAATTTTAATTATAAATTTATTTTAATAAAGTAAAATTTGAAATACATGAATTTTTGAAATTACCAGATTCCATAAAAGTGTATAAATTTAAAACTTGTATACAAAGCCTTGATGGTACTCAAATGTCTTAAAAAAAAAAAATAAAACTAAAAACAAAAATAAAAAACTACGTACAATTTATGTAATAGCGAATAACCACAGGTAACAAGCAAAGCATAAGAAGATGGAATTATTTATGACAAAATTGAGCGTTTAATCACCCCACAAAATCAACGATCATACTTAATTGAAACAACAACAATTATAGGTTTAGTAAGCAGAACTTAACCATTAATAATAATCATTTTTGGGACAATGCCAAATTACAAATTAAAAGCTAAGAATATATATCATGAAAAATTACAACAAAATTTCGGTGGTGACCTCAAATAAACTAAAATTTAACCAAAAAAAAAAAAAATTATGACAAACTATAATAAAATTAACTTTCCAAAGGAATTTAAATTTATAAATTTGAAAAACTAAGCAAATTGCACAAATGTAACCTTCAACTTCAGTCATAGTATGCTTCCTCTCTTGCCAACAATACGACTTCTTTAACCACATTTGCAAAGCTCAGTTCCTTAAGGAATCTTCACCTAGATATCATTTTCTTGCAAACTCTATATAAAAATATGCTATTGGCAAATATATATATCATTTTTAGTTGCTACCTTAAGATTTGTCTAGAAAATTGCATATATATATATATACACTGCCTCATATAGCAGATTTTCCAACTCATAGAGTGAAGTTTCTAAACCGTTGCTACATATGTAGGCAGTGATCCATTCTACAAACTAAAAGAACTTGTTAGTTCTCATTTCAAGTTCAAATTGGAAAGCCTGAGGCCATCTTCAACTCGTCAAAAGATATTATTGGAACACCACAAAAAAAAAAAAACTACTAATTGTCATGATCCCATCATTTCTTAGTTAAGTTAAATTCCCATCTTGGGCATGTAGACAGAGAGCTGCACTGTTTCAACTGAAGGAAACTTAAGTTTTAAGGCACTTGTTCAAATGGGGAAAACCTGAGTCTTAAGGTTCCCCACCTAGTCCAAATATCACGGTTTGAGTTATCCTAACCCCATTTCCTTAATAAACAATATTTACACTTGCCCAAAAAAAAAAAAAAAATAAGTGAAAAACAAAGTACGCTTAATATACCTCCAAAGATAGAATTGGGGAATGTAACAACGAGAAGTGAAGCACAAACACTATTCTTTGAAAACCATAGTCATAAATCCTGCAAATATACCAAAAGTTCAATAGCAGCGAGCAAACCAAAGTTTTAACAGTGGAAAAGAAAAGTAGATCATGATCATCAAGCAAACAAATTCATTAAAATATTTTAGTTACCTCAAAAGTTGCAAAAAAACTCAAGATCTCCTATCAACTAGATGATCAGAAGAAAAAGGAATCAAAGTCTATGAATATCAGGGAAATAAATCCATAGGTGTAACTGTAACTGAGTCAAGATTTTTAAATTACCTTAAAGTAGCAAAAAATAATAAATAAATAAATAATTAATGATCTCCTATCATCTGAATGATCAGTGGGAACCTAAATATTAAATAATTCGAAAAACAGATCCATAAGTGCAACGGCGACCAAGTTAAGATTTTTTCGATTACCTTAAAAGTTACACACAAATCATTATCTCCTTCAGAATAGAGTATTAATCATGCGTATTTAGTGAATCTGCACTCCTAAATACTTAAAGGCACGTTATCCACAATGACCCAAACAAAGAAGAGACAAAAAGCTTTGAAAATAATATTTTAGAGATGATCCACAAGACATTAACCTCAACGTAAAGCACAAGTAGAACATGAAACAAGTCACAGCGATGAAGTTATACCTACCTCAACCCTTTCTCTAGTTATATTGATGATAGGGATAAAAGTCTAAATAAAACAATGAGAACAAAAGAAAGTTTCACCCGTAGTGACGATTGAACTAATGCCCCAAAAGCACACTTTCATAAAACTTCACATTATGGAAAAAAAACATCTACTCCTTTTGACTCAAACTTCAGATATCTATCTTTGAAATCCACTAATATGGGTGAATTGGATTTCTGAATGCGCTCCCAAGACTTTGCTTGGTAGGGGGTTCATGATCTACTCCTATCATGATCCATGTATGCATTTAGGTCGTAGTCTTCACCATGTACTTAGCATCAATTCAACCAAAACTTCCAAAGTTTGAGCATGAAAGTTCAATGATATTCTGTAAGATGATTATAATAATTTTACATACTTCAATAAACATGCCATTGATCTCAATATTTGTCTTCCTATTGCTTCCCAATCCTAAACAAAACAACAATAATAATATGTCAGCAAACATAGCACCCGGTTCACACCTATGGTTCCAAAATTGTGTACATTAACAACACGAGAAGTTCTGTTCCCAACGAAAACCGTTTACTAAAACTAATTCAGATTGATAGAGTATTACAACATAAATGTGGAAATTTGGTTTTACGCATTCTATTTTATGAGTAATGGTAAGTTGGGTTTTTTTAATAACCACTCTCAAGGAAATCTTAATATAACTTTACTCTATCTTACCCTTTACAAATACTCCAATACTTTGAAGCCCTCCCAAATAGGTGCATAAGTAAAAAAAAATCCCTCATTCAATTGTGGATCAAAATAAAAAAATAAAAAAATCCTTCATTTAATTACGGATCAAAACAACATTAATACATAGCTTAGTGATAATTCTTGCCACTACTAACTTGATGAATCACTTGCTCATTAGAATATTTTTTACTAGGAGGAACAAAATTATTGTAGGATTCTTTAAGCGGAACTTCAGAAGGAATAATGCAAACATCTGCTACATGACAATCCAACTAACCAGTGATATTAAAGAAGAAAAGGTCAGGTAGAAAACAAAAGGAAATGGTATGAAGAATGATAACAATGGATGGAATTGCCTTTGCGAAAATTGATAAAAAAAGGATAAGCTCTTTATGTAGATTAGAATCAAGATCCTTGCTTCTAAAGTTTATATATTTGCACATATACAGACTGTTGCTTGAATGAGGGTAAGTATGAATGAGGGTTTATGATCCTTAAAAATAAATACTTTTTCTGATTCTTTTTAAGAGGAAAAGACTGAAGATCGAGATCAATAGATGATAATGTCTAAAAATAATCGTGGACAATTATATGAGCAATCTCTCCTAAAGATAATCAAAAGAAATAAAGTGGTTAAATAAAATCAAAAGGTTTGATAAAAGACCACCAGGGAAGTATTATTACCCAAGAGCTACATCTCAAGATGTTCTTCGTGAAGAACAGGATGATATAATTCAGAGGTCAGTCCATCATGGTATAACGTATATATGGAATATCGATGAATTATCTACTAAGATGATTTATGAGTTATGTCATAGGATACTTATGTATGCCATTGAACAAAAAGAAAATGATATCTCCGAATCTAAAACGACCCAAATGATCACCTCTGGGTTTACTAGAACCCCAAGAGGTTGGTGGAATCATGTGTTTATTAATGCTTAAAAGACAGAGATTTTAACTTATGTTAAAATTTGAAACATCCTCTACCTTTGATGGACCACCTATAGTAAAGGACAACTCAGTCTATACACTAATTTGTTTTATACTAAAACATTTCACAAGTAGGATCTATTCTCCTTCCATTTGGAATCAAAGTCTTCGAGACTTTAAAGTGAATTCTATAGATTATTGCTATAGTTTCAGATCCTTCTAGGAAATTGTAACCACAGGTTTGAACTCTTAGAATCATAGTTCAAGCAAATTTCTATTTGTTAAGCTTAAACTAAGATTAGGATTGGCGTTAAAAAGTACAAGACCGTAAATAGGTTGGTCTGCATGAACTCCCATAAGGGACTCTTTTTAGTTGAGACATTTAGCATCTCTAAGATTGGTCAAAATGGATGAATTTAAACGAGGCAAAGTTAAAGGTTTAAAATTATATAATTTCTTGGATGATTCAAAAATTGTCACCTTTAATAACTAATAAAAAAATATCATTTTTAATAATCATAAATTAAGAATTTCTTAACGTGGATTTGAAAGATAGTGAAAGATTTAGAAATCATAAAAAAATGAGTGATCTACCTATTGCTCGGCAATTCATGCCTGACTCCTTGGATATTTCACTAATTCTAGATCCTAGGAAGTAGTGTAAGTGTCACAAATTAACTCAAATATTATGAATACTTAAAAAAATATTTTAAATATTAATATCTAAGACATAAAGATTATATATATTTTTTACTAGTCTTTGGAGTGTAATTTCTGGTCATGTAATTTTTTAAAATCACTTAGTAAGCTCACCTATATCGTGTTGTGTCGATATTCATTCTTCTTAAATTATGTTTTAACTTCTAGTAGAAAGTTTTTATAGATATGCAACTTTTGATTATTTAATAATTTTTTAACACGAATTTGTGCAAAAAAATCACTAAAAATTATTAAAATTTATAAGTTGCTAATGGATAGCTTTTGAAAATTACTAAAATTTACTTATTTTATTTTATTATTATTATTATTATTAGTATTTGCAATCAAACGGCCTCTTTTGTCCGGAAGCTCATGGATGTGATGTTTTCAATAAATCAAACTTAACATGTACATTGATCAATAAACTGAACTTACATAATTCTCGAATTTATAAATTGAGTACGAATTTTAATCAAATCTTTGAATTCATTTGGTCAAGTTCTTGAATAGGAAATGAATTAATTTTTTTTACCAAAATTATTACCTATTTGATATACACACGTAATATTGAGGTCATAATTCGATACATAACATAAATATAATAATTACAATATATTGAATCATTTCAAATAATTTTAAGATAATTTTTTGATAAATATTTATAACTATGTATGAAACTAGTTTACAAAATTTATATATATATAATAATATAGTCGTGTTGTATTCAAAATGAAAAACAAAATAAACTAAAAGACATAATTTACACATAATATATTTATAAATATATATTTAAATAATTTTATTGAGAGTTCTGAAATTTTTGTAATTTAACACTCTCGTGCATTTTGTTCTTACTCCTGTTTTCACTTCTTTTACGAATTATATGACCTAAAACTTAATCTGTTTCAAGCGTGAAAATTAATTATAGACTTTGTTTAGATTTGAAAGAAAAAAAGGAGGGAGGAAGTAAGAGAGAGAAAATGGTGAGAACCTAAAATAAAGAAACGGAAAAATAATAAATTACATTATCTTTTATGTGATAGGAAGATGTTTTTTTTTTTTTCTCTTCTGATCTTCCCCCTCCCTTGCTAACACTTGTCAGCTTTTCACTATTAGTTCACTGAAAAAAATATAGAGTTTTTTTAAAAAAATTTTAAAAGTTCTTAAATTTCTCAAATCAAATTTTATTAAATATCATTTTTATACTAATTTTAATTTTTTTACGAACTTTTTTTAGAACTTTAGATGTTACCTCATTACTAGAAAAATATTTTTTGGCTGCCAAAGTTTTTGATAACGGTTTATTATCGAAATGAAAGAATATCGTTGAACACTGTCAAATTAGAATTGTTGCCATATATTTAGGGTGCGTTTGATAATATTGTCATTTTTTTTTATTGTTGTCATATATATCGTCCAGATAGAAAGTACCAAACCATTCTAACAGTTTTTCCACTGCTCTATTCCATCCGGACGACTGAAGCAAAACTGTTCTGACGAAACCCAAAAACGGTTTTGACGGTTTTTCTTTCCAAAAAGTTAACACAAAAGTTCAAAAGTTCTAACGCAAAACCGTTTCGACGGAACCCAAAAACAATTCCGACGGTGTCTCTTTTTAAAAAGTTAACACAAAAATCCAAAAGTTCTTACCCAAACCGTTCCGACGGTTTCTCTCTCTAAAAAGTTAACACAAAATCCAAAAGTTTCATTATTCATTTCTGAAAAACATAGTTTGAACTTTGTACACCAAACATCAAAAGGTAACTCAAATTCTATTTTTCGATATTTTTTGTTGTTTTTCATCACGTCAAATGCCCCCTAATAGGCCTGTTTGATACATTAAAAAACACTAAAAAACTCTGAAAATCTCTAAAAAAATTCATTTTTTATCTCACTATGCGCATTACGAACCTTATATTTTATCTTACTTTATCTAATTTTTTACTATACCAAACATCCTATATGATAAATTATATTTATCTTCCCTTAATATTAAAGTAATTATATTTGTCACTTTTAACATATAAAAATTATATTTATCTTTTCTATTTTAAAACATTAGTACTTGTCTTACTCTTTTAAATCATCAATTAAAATTTTAGATATTTTTTATTTTATTCCATTTTATATTAATTTTTTCGTGATTTATTACTCCGAATACTAAAAAAAATAATTCAATTCGCATTTTATGTCGCATCCATCCAGCTGTCAAAGACTTTTATGCAAAGCCAGTAAATTTTTTTGGCATGCTCGGGCAATTTGCTAGGCAGCTTCTTCTATCCCTTTTCACCGACAGTTTCTCTTTTACTTTTTTGATTTTTGTTTTTTAGCACGTTTAGATTCTTCTTCTTGTTATTAATTATTGTAGGATAAATTATATTTATCTCTGCTGAGTATTTAAATAATTATATTTATTGTTTTTTATATTTAAAAATTAATCTTTTTTTATTTTAAAATACTATTAATATTTATCTTACTCTGCTAGATCACTATTTAGTAAGATAAATATTAATAAAAATTACTTATTTTATTATTATTATTATTATTATTATTATTATTATTATTATTTGCAATCAAACGGCTTCTTTTGACCAGAAGCTCATGGATGTGACGTTTTCAATAAAAGAAACTTAGTACATATATTGGCATGTTTGATTGGAAAAAAAAAAAACAAAAAAATATAATAAAAACATAAAAATTTGTTATAAAGATTATATGTGATAAAATTTAATTGAAAAAATATAAATTTTTTGTAATTTTTGATAATTTTTGGTTTTTAATTAATGTTCGAGACCATCATTCAATAAACTGAACTTACATAATTCTCGAATTTATAAATTGAGTACTAATTTTAATCAAATCTTTGAATTCATTTGGTCAAGTTCTTGAATGGGAAATGAATTAATTTTTTTTTATCAATTATTAACTATTTGATATACGCATGTAATGTTGATGTCATAATTCCATACATAACATAAATATAATAATTACAATATATTGAATCATTACAAATAATTTTAAGATAATTTTTTGATAAATATAATAATTATGTATGAAACTAGTTTACAAATTTATATATATAATAATAATATAGTCGTGTTGTATTCAAAAAGAAAAAAAAAATAAACTTAAAGACATATTTTACACATAATTATTTATAAATATATATTTAAATAATTTTATTGAGAGTTTTGAAATTTTCGTAAGTTAACACTCTCGTGCATTTTGTTCTTACTCCTGTTTTCACTTCTTTTACGAATTATATGACCTAGAGCTTAATCTGTTTTAAGCGTGAAAATTAATTATAGCTTTGTTTAGTTTTGAAAGAAAAAAAGGGAGGAGGAAATAAGAGAGAAAAATGGTAAGAACTTAAAATAAGGAAGTGGAAAAATAATAAATTACATTATCTTTTATGTGATAGGGAGATGTTTTTTTTTTTTTTTTTTCCTCTTCTTATCTTCCCCCTCTCTTGATAACACTTGTTAGCCTTTCACTATTAGTTCATTGAACAAAATATAGAGTTTTTTTTTTTAAAATTTTAAAAGTTCTTAAATTTCTCAAATCAAATTTTATTAAATGTCATTTTTACACTAATTTTAATTTTTTTACGAACTTTTTTCAGAACTTTAGATGTTACCTCATTATTAGAAAAATATTTTTTGGCTACTAAAATTTTTGATAACGATTTATTACCGAAATGAAAGAATATCGTTGGCCACCGTTAAACTAGAATTGTTGTCATATATTTAGGGTCCGTTCGATAATACTGTCATTTTTTTATTTTTATTTATTTGTTATGTTTTTTATTTTTTGTTTTTCTATTGTTTTTTTTTTTGTAGAAATGAAAACTGAAATTACGTCTGAAAATATAATTTTGTTTACAATTATTAATTTTTTTATATTTATAAAATATAGTTTTTAAAAGATTAATTTAACTTAACCAAATATATTTCATATTAATTTAATTCAATAAATATAAAATATATAAATAACAATTTAACTATATTAGTTATTGAAACAATTGAATAAATATATTTCATAATAATTTAAATGATATAATTATGATATTTATTAAAAATAATTTAATAAAATATATTTATACTAATGAATAAATTTATTAAATTAATTATGATGTTAAATTAATTAATATAATTATAATATTTATTAAAAATAATTTAATGAGATATATTTCATATTAATTAAATTTATTCAATTAAATTAAATTCATTAATTTAGTTTTATTATTTATTCAAAATAATTTAATAAATATATTTGTATTAATTAAATTAAAATATTTAATTTAATTTTTGTTATTTACTAAAAATAATCTAATAACATATATTTATAGTAATTAAATTAATATTTATTAAAATAAAATTAATAAAAATACAATATTAATTATTTTATTAAATAAGATAATGTAATTTAATTATATTATTTATTAAAAATAATTTTTGTTTAATAAAATATTTAAATAAAATAATTTATTTTAATATAATATAATAAAAATAGACAAAGTGTTAAAATTAACAACATATTTATAATAGAAAAAATAGAGTGAAATTTTTTTTTTCTATTTATGTTTTTACTTTTTTTTGGAAGCAGAAAAACATAAAAAGATTGAACAAACGAGTTTTTGTTATCGATTTATAAAATTTTGAACCATTTTCT
Organism: Sideroxylon spinosum; assembly: GCA_003260245.2. NCBI lineage: Eukaryota > Viridiplantae > Streptophyta > Magnoliopsida > Ericales > Sapotaceae > Sideroxylon > Sideroxylon spinosum. The sequence continues at coordinate 777 of QLOD02082569.1, read as the reverse complement.
AATAAAGTTTAACATTTTAAAAAAAAATTACCCTCTAAAATTTTAAAAAAAAATTCAACATTTTTAAAAAAAAATTACATAATTGAAATTCCGTTAATCGAATCGTTAAAAAATTTTTGGGATGTCAACGTGAACTGCTAAATTATCAAAAGACATCTATTTTATCTTTTTTTGTTTATTTTTTGTATAGTGTCCTGACCAAAACTATCAAACCGTTCCGATAGTTTTTTCACTGTTCTATTCTGTCCAAATGGCTGATGCAATAGTCAAAAAATTCTAACGCAAAACCATTTCGACGGAACTAAAAAACGATTTGGACATTTTTTTCTTCAAAAAATTAATACAAAAGTCAAAAAAATTCACTATTTATATTTAAAAATTATGGTTTGGTGATTATATATCAAATACCAAAAAAATTTTAAAGCACATTTTTCACCATTTTTTTTTGTTATTTTTATCGCGCAAACCAAACCTAATTTTGAGCAAAAATAACACAAAAAAAATAAAGCAAACTGAGCCCTGACACAGGCATTGAAGTTTTGATCAATAACATAATTATTGGGCTTTATTTAATGCTTTCACATCCTTTCGGGAATAAGTTTTAGAGGGGGTATTATTTTTAGAGTGTTGGCCAACATTGATGTGATGTTTATGGAGGGGGATAACTTTTGACTTGATTTGGATGTTTTATAAATAAGTCGGGGTGAATGATGGAAAAAGTAATCAAATGACTCTTTTGCCCTTATAGTGTCCCAAACTTTGTTATCCATTAAATTA